>JBBPDB010111667.1:0-19812 GCA_037974465.1 Brachypetersius altus
GAGGTCCTGGGTTCGAATCCTACCTTCAGCACACCGCCAATGGGTTCCTGAGCAAGACCCTCAACCCCGAGTTGCTCGAGGGAGAGATTGTCCCCTGTAATTAGGAATTGGAAGTCGCTTTGGATAAAAGCGTCTAATAAATAATGTAAATGTATATATTTGTATGAGATATTCTAATGAATGCCTGCATGAATCATAAATATGATGGTGAGTTATAGGTCATGATGTAACAAAAGACATAAGAAATGTGTCCTTACAGTAATTCTGATGAATGTGAATGTTTTTCTACACTCAGCCTCACCGGTGGTGTCCGTGAACCCACTGAACCAGACCTTCAATACAGGAGAAGAGGTGTGGATCAGGTGCTCAGCTAAAGGATACCCAACTCCAACAGTGGTGTGGACCCACAATGACATATTCATCATGGGTTCCAGCAGGTAATTAACTTTTTTAAGTTATATCATAGCAGTAACCTTTCTGTGGGGTCTAGTGGGTTATGCTTGAAGACATCATACCTCCATGTTCTCTTGCATTCCAGGCACAGGATGACTACAGATGGTGCACTGGTCATCAGGAACGCAGTGCGGAAAGACGCCGGGGCATATGGCTGCCTGGCCAGCAACATAGCAGGAACAGACACCCAAACTGCTCTTCTCAGCTACATCGGTCAGTACACTGAGAAATCTGCCCATTCAAATCTGTGGTATATAATTGTGGCTGTTTTTACATTTTAAACAGCCATTATTTTGTAAAACAGACATAATTCACTTTATCATAAATACCAATGCAGTGGAAGGGAGAGTAGGTACATGTGCTTCATTTCAGAGCAAAATGGAATGGAATTGACTCAGACTGCGATTTAGGGATTACTGCAGTGCCCATCAGTTGTTTTCATTGAGAAGAACACCACCTTTATCTAATCCAATCTTCTTTCTGAACTCTAAGAGTCTCCTCAGGTGACTGTCCCCCAGAACAGGGTGCTGATAGGCCTAGGGCAGACTGTCACCCTGGAGTGTTCTGTAACTGGAATTCCACAGCCAGAGGTTCTTTGGTACAAAGGTAATTCACCCCCTCCTCACCATGCATTCATAGAATAAAATCTACTACATTTTAAACTTACCATCCGCCTGCTTTGTAGCTCCTACTTTCTGGTATATGGTTACACCATGTTAGCAATGGCCGGTTTCTGACCACTGACCCATTCTTAGTGGGATATTTGCGAGTGTTGTACCACTTAATAATATCTGGTTAAAGGCATTACTGTGGTTAGAAGCTCATAATGTGGGGAGTGAGTGGAAGCATAGGTAGAGGGAGTAGTTATTCAGAAAATTGGCTGTATTAAATGGACAAATCCCTGATTTGATATGTTTAGTCATAAAAAACCGTATCTACCCTGCATATCAAGAATGGGAATCCTAACACACATGCTTGACCTACAGGTGACCAGCAGGTGAAGTCATCACTGTTTGTGAGTACAGATCCAGAACGAGGTACTTTGGGTATTCGACAGACTGAGGACGCAGATGCAGGAGACTATATCTGTGTGGCAGTGAACCTGGCAGGCACAGCACAAGGGAAGGTCACACTGGACGTGGGCTGTAAGCAAATACTTCCATGAGCTATGTCATGTTAACTTTAATCACTTTAGCAACTCGCTAGTTTTATCAACATTTTATTTAGTTGTTATTAAATACATTCCAGTCTTACACCCATAATCCAAATGTTACCGTGGTTTTAAGTAAGCCATTTTCAAGCAGTTACTCAGGGATCAGTGTTGCTTGGCTTTTAATGACTGTGTTTTAAATCTTTAATATCTTAGCTGTCTCCCTACTCTCCAGCCGCCCCCAAGTTTACAAGGCAGCCATCTGATGTGGCTGCAGACATCGGCTCCAATGTGACTCTGCCGTGCCTCGCCCAAGGACATCCTGAACCGCGCCTCACCTGGAGACGAGAGGATAACTCTGCTCTGTTTTCCCGCCGTCAAGGCTACAGCGTGGTCACTCAGAAGAGGAATGGAGAACTGCAGATCACCAGTGAATATATTTTCTGATTTTCTTAAAACTTCAGACTCAGTCTAGCACAAAGCTGAACATTTATTCTGGATTTAGCTCTTTACCTTAAAGTGCTTATCTGGCTCTCCCTTACCAAGTAGAAATCCAGCAATTCTGCTTGTGTTTTTTTCTTTCAGACCTCTGGGTGGAAGACGGTACCACCTATTTATGTGAAGCTCAAAACCAGTTTGGCAAAATTCAGGCAAAGGCCAAAGTCACTGTTACAGGACTGGGTAAGAAGTCTCAGCATCTCTGTTACCAATTATTAAAAATATTTTTCACACAGAATCCTTATTACCTCTGAATTACTGTCGTCTAGGCTTGAAATAAGTTAAATCTGTCTGTGGAAAAAGCGGCCATTTTCAAAACATTCGGAACAGTTCTCTCCAAGGCTTTTTAAAGCTATAATAAGTTTCACTGCGCAAGCGAATGGTAATATTGACTTATTTCACACTCATTTCTCTTTGAAAAGCTTCTTTTAGAAGTGTTTTTATTAGAACCACATTGCTACTTGAAGACAGAGACTTTATTATATCACACTGACATCCTAAGATAACATCTCCTTTGCAAGTATAATTTATACTCCTTTCATTCATCAGTAATATGAAAGGTATTTAGAAAGTAACTGTAGGTTTTGGATCAATGTGGAGGTCTGTAGTATGGAAATATCTCTCCAGACTGCTAAACTAAACTGTCAGATTCATTGAGAATTGTGAATTCCCTAATTCCTCTAGCTGTTGTCCGGTTCTCAGCTATAGATTTATTTCCTTCTTTTTGCTTCTCTCCGATTTTCTTGTGTGGTCTGTTAAGTTTAGCAGCAAAAGCAGAAATATGTTTCAGGTAGTTCTGTGAAACAGTGGGTAGGTTTTTTTTCTAGCCTACATTTTACAATTCCACTGTCCCTCAGTTTCATAATATCAGGTCATAGTCTACTGCTGTTAACAGTTCAGGCAACATCCTACCTAATCAAACTTAACTGCCCAATTGAAATTCAAAACAGTAGCAAGACTGCGTACACATTAATCACAGTGCTAGTTCATGTAAACCTAGCGGGCATTATATATAATTTGGACAGCTGAGGTCTGCACAGTTGAGGAAAAACAACACAGCAGTGTTTATGGACCATTTCTATCTTTTATTGTAGGCCTCCATACATTGAAGTAGATGTTTGCTTTTACACTTTGACACAGTCCACAGTTTTTGAGCTCCAAAACTCACAGAAATGCTGTTTTATAAAGGAGAATGAAATTATATACTCTACTGTACTCTACTGTAATGGCGTGGACTTCACTTTTACAGGCCCCCCAGGTATATGCTTCTCTATATCTTTCCTTTTGATTGCCAAAATGGCAACTTGAAAGGATATTTTAAGTATAAGAATAATGTAAGTTAATTCGTTTTTTTCATCAAGAATATTTAACACTATGTTAAGGCCGGCAGCTATAGGAAAGTGACAATGAAGAGAACAGTTTGCAGCGAAGTTGGTCCACTTGATGAACTTTGCTGTAGGATTCTGCATTTGACATACATTTAGTGGATTTACGTAAAAAAGCATTTGTAAATGTGTAGTTACGAGCTGCGCGTGCATGAAGGATCTGTGGGTGCAATACTGCTGTTCGTTTAAGGCCTTATGTGTAAATAAGCTTGACTTAGAGAAAGCCTGTGTTCCTGCATGTACATTTAGACCTCTTTGTAAGTTCAGAGAGTTTGACTCTGAACCCTAAAGAATGAGTAGAACGTGGGCAATCTAATGTATTTATGTGTGATCAAAGGGCTGGAGACACAGCCATGGTTCTTAGTCCAGCCTTTTTGGATCTTTCTGGAACTCTGCTGGGTGAACTCTCAACTCTCTACAGGCCTGCTGAATTTCTCACTTCAAAGCAAGCGTTAATCAGCTGGCCTGGCTCACACAGAGAAGTGCTCCCCATGCTTTATGAGGAATGCTATAAGAAAATTCAAAAGATCTGTACATTTTTGTACCCTTATGTCTCAGTTCAGGTTTGTGGGTCTGTGGCTGTGCATGTGTCAGTGCAGCTGCATGTGCATTTGTGTGCATGTGTGTGTGGTCCTTTAAAAACAACACTAATGGTGAATGTAGGCTAAGGGTCATGAAATGGACCACTCCCAAGAGACTCAGTCATCCCATAATTCCTTTCTCTATCCCACTGGCCTACTGACACTTTTAATATGTCCTCCAGGGCAGTCATGTAAATTTAATAGGCAAAACAACAGAGCTTCACTCAGTCCACTCTACTCTGTATCAGTGTTTCTGTTACTGCATACTCCCATTCTAAAGTCAAACAAAATCCAAAGTGATAGGAAAATCGATGGAAACATGGATGGATGGATGAATAGCTGAATGCATAGTTAAACTGATGTATAGCTGGATTAATTAATGCATGTATGTATGGATTCACAGGTGAAATGGGTGGAGGGATTAATGAAAAGATTGTGAATGGGAACTTGGATGGATGGACGGTTGTAGGAATTGATGCTTGCATGCATGGATGAAAGGATGGTTGGTTGAATGTGTGAATGGATGGTTTGATAATGAGTGGAGGAAGACATTGATTGGTGCACAAATGCACAGATACAGACATAAACTTATACAGAAATACATTCACTCTTGGACCTTACAGTTCATGCCTAGTGCACTAAATATGTAACATCTTTACAGTGTTTCTGGGGGGAGTGTAACTGGGTGTAAAAAATGTGTGTTGTAAAGATATGAGCGTACTGTCAGTGTGGTATGTGTGAAGAGTGGGTTTGTGTCTGGACACCACATTGAAATTCTTTATCATTTCCTCTGGCTCCTCATACCATCTGACAGAGCACCGCTGGCCAGTAGAGTGATATATTTGAGTTTTAAAATGGTCAGATATCATAAAGGATTTTAAGAGCTGTCTTGCACATGCATGTACTGTTTTAACGGTGTACGCTTGTGTGTGTTCATGTGTTTGTACGCGTGTCTCTTTATACTCGTATGTGTGTGGGTGCTGTATATAGTCTCTCCAGTGATCGCACTGAGTCCTGCAGAGGTCAGTGTGATAGAGGAGCAGCAGGTCACTCTGCCCTGTGTACTCCTGGCTGGAAACCCACTGCCTCAAAGACACTGGCTCCATGAGAACACTCAGGTGAGTTTAAACCCACAACACCTACTTACACACAGCAAAGGCTTAAACACCCCCAATTAAATGTTTTGATTTTCTAAATGAACTTGAGTAGGAACAATGCACTGTGTCTCCATACCTGGGTGAATGTGTGCTTGTGTTTCTTAGATAACATCAGGCCCTTATGTGAGTATCCGGCGGGATGGGAGTCTGCATATCGAGCGAGTTAGTGTACAAGATGGTGGAGAGTACACTTGTGTGGCTGAAAACGTAGCTGGAGCCAGCAACCGTACCACCACTGTCAACATATACGGTAACCCCATTATGCTGAATGTATGTGCAAAGAGAGACTTACTGTACAGTTCTGTGCAAAAGTCTTATGCTCCTGCAAATAATGCTTAAGTACTGTTTGGATAAGAAGTAAATGGCTTTCAGATCAGTATTACTAAATACTGTAATCTCACACTTTTTGCGGCGGTTACGTTCCAAGAGCAGCCGCATTTAGTGAAAAACGCTGCAGGACTGGTCCACCGGTGGACTGGTGGCGGTAATGCAGTTGGGTTCTCAGAGAAATCCGCCTTATACTGAATCAGCAACTGCGGATGTGTGTAAAACTGAGGGGTTACTTTATACTAAATAAATACTAAAAATAATAAATACAAATAACATTATACAGTAAATAGTGATTTTATGTACAGTATATCAGTGCGTTCCTTGTGGAAGCCCAGTATTACTAGTAGTTAACATCAGAAACCCGGTTTGACTCAATCAGTTTTTACAAAAGAAACAAATCTTGATACTTTTTACTGCTTTCTTGTTTGTTTGCATTTATTCTGATAACTTTGCTGGTAGAAAGAGTCTTTATCACACTCTGAGAAAAGTGGCTTTAAACTGTTTATGTTTGTATTTCTGTTTTTTGTCTATTAGCACTAAACTAAGTGCTATGGTCTGTCTTGTTATACTAAAGGTGAATCAAAACCCTGAATATTTTGGTGTTTCTGTGCTCTAAAAAACTGATGCAATAAAGTCAGCTCATTAATAAGGGGCTGGCTGAGAATAAGTAGCCAAGGAAAAAGCACGAGGGGTATTTGAGGACATTGGTCCAGGAGACAAATTACCCTCTCAACTTACCCATTAAAAAATGGTATGTAGCAAAGATCATTTAAATGTATTCAAACATACCATCCAAAAATAATTCAAGACGATCTAGCACCCACTTATCTGCAATGACATAGAACAGTGTCTCACTTTCTGTAGGAGTGATGAACTGTCATAAAATATTACAATCACTGGACATGGAAAACGCTCAAAGCTGAAATTATTCTAGAGACAGCCTTCTGGTTACTCTGCACGCTGCCATGAAAAACAGGGCTTTATTACACTTGCAGTACGTCCGTCACAGTCATGAACACATACACTCTCCCAGAGAGTATCCGTCAATCGCTAATGCATGTTGGATTTGAGAAAACAGAAGCAGCTGTGTAGAGCAGACTGGTCCAGCACCGGAAAACAAGGGAAGGAAAATGGGCTCCCAGTTCTGTTATTGGAACCAGTTTTTACATCCATGTACCAGTTCACCCTCACAGGCAGATATTGACCGTGGCACGTGAAAAGTGGATTTTAAAGGCCTGAAACTAGGTCATTCCAGTGGACCACACCTCGCTTAAGAAGCATGTAAAAAGCCTGTACTGACATTTACTACCTATAGATGTGTGTGTGTGTGTGTGTGTGTGTGTGTGTGTGTGTGTGTGTAATAATCAGGCTTTTCCTGACATAAATAGAGTCTGTTAATGCTAATGTATAACATGTACAGAACCAGGGGTGTGGAACCAGTGCTCTAAATTTTCATCAGCAGTGTCCAGTTTCTGACCACATGAATGCTCTTGTTTGGATATGTCTGGGTGGAACACTCTCAGTGACACTGACAAATGTAAAACACCACCAACACTACTGTTCCATACACACTAATACCGCTTAAATAAAGTCTGGTCAACTGCCTTGTATTTAGAAACTGACTACATATAGTCTTGTGAATAATATGTATTCCAGCTTGCTGAGCTCTTCAGTGAATCACTGCACTCAAACAGCCCTGAGAGACAACCATACTTTATAATTGATAGAATTTATGATAGAATTTAAAGTCAAATAATTGTACTTGTGTGTGTGTGTTTTTTTTTTCTCTAGTGATGCCCACTATTCAACATGGACCACAAGTATTCAGTACCATTGAGGGAACACCGATTTCTCTGCCCTGTCATGCCCATGGAACACCCAAACCAGATATTACCTGGGCTAAGGTATACCTGTCTACAGAGACAGACACACACACACACACTGAGTGATGAAACGTAGTGTGAGTAATAGAGGCTTATTTCCAAAATATACAATGGTAAAATAAAATATACAATATACAGAAATACACAAAGTAAAATATAATATATACAATGATAAAGCTGTTCCTATTGCTAAAAATCTGTGGTCGGTTGTATGTTAAGTTAATTTCGTCCCCCTTTAAGCGAGTGAACTTAACACACCAAGCAAACTACTGACTGTTAGACACCATCAGACTGTTGGTTGGTGTCAGTGGCCACCATCACCCATTGCATGGCACCACTGACTCTAGTCAGCTGAATGGCTAATTGAGCTCATTAAACTACACACAGAGCATATCCAGATTTTTAAATGCCAGTGCAAGTAACAATGGTATAATATGTAAAAAGTGTTTTATTAATGAGAAAAAAATATTATTAAACATGGATGCATGATAGCTCTGTAGATGCTCTGATGACAGTAATAAAGTAAAGCAATAAATACATTTTATACATTTCTATGGAATGTCATTTTATTGATTTTTACTTTTGTAAAAATCATGAACCTGCACCAACTTGAACATACATTTGATTTCAGCATTTGACGTATGCTATGAACAACAGCCAAGCCAATGTTTAGTTTCAGGTTCACTCAAACATGGATACTGAGATGATTAACTATTTATTTTGTGCTTTACAATGCTGCAGTTTTAAACTACAGTCGCTGTTATACATAGTTGCTCCCTTTGACTCCCTTTCAGACACCTTAACCATGTGAATGTCAGTCAACAGTTGCAGTCTCTGCAGTATAATTAACTGCAAATCTTCACAGCAGACAAACTTAGGGAATGAGGTGTGTTAGACCAAATAGATGACGCCCTTTAATGTAAATGGGGCAAGTACAGCACATGCGCTGCCCATCTGTGCTGTTGGTGTGTCTTTGTACCTCCACACAAGGCATGGTACCTTTGATTTAGGTGTGAACTGTTTAATTTCCAGAGCAGGTTTATTTCCATGTATTTTTGATTGCGCTTGTCTTCCAGTTCATGTATTCTGTGGCTTGGCACTGTTAGCTTGGGTTTATCCCAGAAAGCAGTGCTGGAGAGGTCTGCTAAAGCCACATCTGGACACATGTGCCTCATAATTTATTTATATCTCAGTGGTCTTTCAAGAGCAACATGGGTGAATCCAAGTCCGCAAGGGGTATGCTGGTGTGTATGTCTCTATGAGAGTGTGTGTTTGTGTGTGTCTGTGTGAGTTTCTGGCTCCTCCACAGCCTTTGTGAGTGCTTGGTCCAGCTTTTTGGACTCGTAAAGGTAGAGGAGTTAAAGGGAACGGGGCGACAGAGGCGTGTGAAATCTGACTCTCTGTAAACGCCGCAGCAGTCCCTGAGTTTTGATTGAGTTAAACGTTTGTATCCAGGCAGTGATGTAACCAATGCTCATCTGAGAGTCCTGGGAAACCTATGAAACTGATTTCTCCACTCATAATGTAACAAGTACAAGCCACGGACCTGCTGTGGGCATCATAAAGTTTCCTGCAGAAGTGCTGATGTAGGCGTCAGTACTGATAGTAAACTATGTAGAATGAGTGTCACTGGAACATTTTGCGATGCCAACCGCTGCGGCTACATTCAGATGTTGAATTTTTGCGTGCTAATTTTCAGAACTATGTGATTACAAAAGTCCGATTTGAGCCACTTTCATATAGACTGGAGACACATTCTATATCTGATTATTGAGAGCTGTCTAGATCAGATTTTTATATCTCATTTCACTGACATAACGTTTCAAATGTGGACCTGCATGCCTTTCATGGCACAGATGTGTTAATGACTGTTCGTGTGTAAACCTGATTTCACCAATAAGGCTACTGTCAGTGCAGTCTAGTTATGAGGTGAATGAGTTGATCCTGAACATGAATATGTGGATTACCTGGATATTTGTCACCCTAATCTAATGCATCTAATCCAGTGAATCAGCAGTCAGGACCAGATGTGAAAAATGAATATTAGTGCCACACTCAGAACTGGTACTAAACCTGACAGGTCGGTAAATCCATTAGACATGCAGTCTCTTCTCTGCTGTTAGCATAAATGTATGAAGGGAAGGTTTTATTTTCCTCTGTTTCCTTCATTGGCAGCCTTACTTTTAATACCTCAAGCAAAGTGAATATGGTGTAGTCCTAAACGGGCCCAAAATATGGAGAATAAATTTGGGTCGGGTTTTGTGTTGTACTGAGCTGCAGCATTAGCGTCCAAATGTTGTTGGAACCCATGTGTATTTGTGTGTGTGTGTGTGTATATGTTGTCACAGCGTGGGGAGCTGCTGGATCTGAGAGGTGGGCTGTTCTCTCTGGATGAAGACGGTAGTCTGCACATTGCTTCTCCCAGTGGGGAGGAGTCCGGAGAATTTGTGTGTACAGCCACTAATGCAGCAGGATACAGCTCCAGAAAGGTCCAACTCACGGTCTATGGTCAGAGTCCAATCTAATCTCTCTCTCTCTGTCTCTCTCGCTGTCTCTCTCTGTCTCTCTCGCTGTCTCTCTCTCTATTTGCTGAGGACAAATAGAGAGCACTGTATGCTGTCTTGTTTCGTTTCGCTGTGTACTGTGTATATGGTTGAAATAACAATAAACAACTACTTCGATATCTCTTTTCTTTCACTTTCTTTCTCTGTACCTCTGTCTGTCTCTCTGACCCTTTGCATCTTCCCTCTCGCTTTGTCTCTTTCTACTTTGTCTCTGTCTCTACTTTAATTACTTCTTAATTTTTTCACTCCTTTTCACAATTTTTACTCCTAGTTTGTCTCTGTCTTTTTTTACTCTTTCTCTCTTTGTCTTTGTCATTTTGTTTCTCTCTCTCTCTCTCTCTCTCTCTCTCTCTCCCTCCCTCTCTCCACACCCCCATCTGTTCTCCATGTGTGCCGTTTTCAGTCCTGATTTCTGTGTTCCTTGGAATGGGTCTCTTGTCCTCGGTTCCGAATATTATTCTATAGGCATGTGTGCAGTTTTACGAAGTATGTTGTACACATGTTTTTTTTTGTTGAGGTGGGGGTGCCCTTTGTATATTTCTTTTGGTTTCTGATGACAGTTATTTTCCAGTCTTTCATCATGTTTATATGCACTTGTGTTCAGTGAGACCAAGACTGAGTGGTGGTGGAGTCGGGGACCAGGCTGGCCCACGAGAGCCCATAGAGATATCTGTGCGGCTGGGCGATGATGTCACACTGCCCTGTGAAGTGCAGAGCATTCCACCCCCAATTATCACCTGGTCCAAAGACAAGCAGCTCATCTCCCCTTATTTGCCCAGGTGAATACCCACACTATCTGACAAATGCTCAGGCATGTCATTCTTCCTTTTTAGTATTACGTTTCCATTATGTAAAGTAAAGTGGCCCCTTATAGTCATATGTAAACACACCACACAGAGTGAACTTCTTGCTCAATGGTACCTCAGTGATGACACTAGCAGCTGGGATTTAAGCCCACAACCTCCTGATTGCAGTGACAACCCCCTAACCACTAGGCCAGTTCTTTGTTAATGTAGTTTTAGATTCATCAGTGTGTCTGGCCTGTTTGTATTGAGCTGTATCAGTTGTATCTTCCAAGCTATAAAACCACACATTAGAAATATTTTGGCTAATAAATGCTGGTGAGTGTTGACCTCACAATAAGAGATGGAACATGGCATTGTTTCCACATTAGTAGCATTCAAAGATAAACATTTACACATAATAGTAATTATTAGTTATTAAGTAATTATTATTGTGGTACAAAAAACATATTTGCATGATTTCTCTTATTTTGCTTACAGATCTTCAAACTAAATTCCTGGGCACCTTGATGTAAATGACAGAACCATTAAGTTGGCTCACTTTATAATGAAAATAAAAACATGAACTGATCAATTCAAACTAAACAATCATTCACGAAACAGATATGTTCTGCTGCTCTTACAATTTGGATAAGGACCTGGAGCCAGTAGATGTAAAATGCAAAAACAGAGGATACCATAGGACTGAAAAACATATTTGTTTTAGTATAAACATTATGGAAAGCTACTTATCTCCAAATCTGTAAAGAGCACACGCTCTATGTTTTCAGGCTTTGAGATTTACGACTTTGATTAATTGATAGACTGTTTAATGATGGCCTGTTGCTTTTAGTGTGTGCAAATTTTGGTTTCTTTTAGACAACTTCTAATCCACAGACAAATAGGGATAACTCTGTGCTGTTTAGACCTGACTGCAGGCTTAAGGCTTATTGTGGTTGGTTTTAAATTACACAGCAATCAAACTCTCTCTCTCTCAACTCACTCTGAAGGAGCAGAGAGGTGTAATTTTACAACCTTGTCAGTGTACTCCATTGGCGCTTGTTGTGGTTTTGTGGGTAGTGTATTCGAGCAGCGTGTGTCTCGCTGTGCATGCATCTAAAATTCCATGTTCTGCCGTGGTTGACATTTGCCTCAATTTTCCGGCACTCTTACGGCTCCCCTTTCTGTCTGATAGACACACTCAGCTGCCCTCAGGCTCCATGAAGATCACAGAGGTGCGTGTGACAGACAGCGGCATGTACCTGTGTGTGGCCACCAACATCGCTGGCAACTTCAGCCAGGCTGTCAACCTCAGTGTCCTTGGTAAGACCCACAGCTGCCTCATTTATCTTGGGTCCCATCCGCAGACAAAGCAGTTTATTGTTTTCAAAACCATCTAAACTTCATCTCTGTAGTATGCCATATACATTGTCATGCTTTTGAGAGGAAGGTAGTCTCTAAGACCATGCGTCTTTGACATTTTCACATTTGTCCTGAACACTTGATTCCGCACACAGGGCGGACACTTTTGTGGCTCTTTGCCTCTTTTTTTCCACTTTATACATTCTTCTGTGGATCAGTTTGCGAACTTCATATTTGTCTGTGCAATTTTGCAAGATTATAAATTATGGGTTATCCCCTTTACTGTTTTAATAACGGTATGGCCGTTCATAAAAGGATCATGATTTTATTACTGTTATGTTCCTTTGGTTTCTTTTTGATTCCTTTCCATTTCTTTTCCTGCCAATACAGGACTATAGAGTAATGTTCATCAATAACAGATACCTTTCAAACAAGCTCTGGGTATCCTGAGGATTTGCCTGAAGTGAATTTAAGACCATTGTTTTCTGGAAAACCAAAGATCAGCACTCTAGAGGGCTTCCAGGCTAGAAAACACCTTTCACTTTCAGTCAAACAAAGTGAAATTTCAAGGCAAAAGACCTCTGATCCAGAGAATGTGAAAAGCTCTTATGTGAAAGCATCTTTAATTTTAATGGAGTCTCCGTAGATGCATCATTCTTACATCTTAAATCTTATAGGAGTGGTGTGTTCTGTTTACTCTATAAACATTACACACGTAATCTGTTTGCTAACATGTCTTTGTGCACAAGACCGAAATGAACAAATTGCATAACCTTGTTCATACAAACAGCTGTGGCACAATTTCAACAACTTGGGATTTAAAGGCCAATATAACATCAAGCTCTAGCGATGGTGGCATGTACAAACAGCCATGTCTTTACACACTAATCCGCTAACCCCTGAGACTTTCGCCTGTCAGCGTGCCCTTTGCAGCTGGGCTTAGATCAGTCTGTGCAAGCAGCTGTATGTCACAGTCCCAGCCATTCTGCTATGAAATCTGATTACACAGCGGCACTGAGTCCGAGAAACCATGTCTGCAAGAACACTGGGATGAGGTAACCCCATTCAAAAGAGTGATTTGTAGTGGGAGAAATCTTTTGAGACAGTTTTAGTTTCTGATTTTTTTTTTTTCGTCTTCCCTCCCTCAATGATTGTTTGCAGATAAGTTTTTGAGCAACAGAAGATTTTAATCTGTTGTCCCTTGCCCCCTGATGTAGATTTAGCCATATGAGCAACAGTTGAGTGTACAATGTAGTGTTTCATACATACTGCCTGCGTGGTATCTCGGCTTCTATGGGAACGTCTGACCAAAGGCTCAACCAAAGCTTAGGCCATGCTTTCCAATAGAACAGTACCTGATTCTGCTGGGTCAGCAACAGGTATTGGCAAACTAGTGCTGCCTGCAAAACTGCCAGTCAGGATCAGACCCTGCTGAGCTTGGATAAGTATAATTTACAACACTGACAAAGTCTTAGTTCCACATGGGGGCCTGATTCTTCTCAGGTACCTTTCTTGGTGGCTTATATTGCTTTAGAACTCTCCTTGCTGGAGAACTACCTTCTTCTAATGACTATAGCAGCTGTAAATGCTTTTTCATTTGAAACGAAAGACAGTATTTCAGTGAATGGTCTTTGCCAAGGGGGCGGGTACTGACCCTGTGAGCGTGTCTTGAATTGCTGGGAACATGTGAACAAATAGCCTCAAAATATAAATACATGCTGGCCCTGCACATGTGAGCACTGGCATTGGGGGAGGTGCTATCTTGCCACATGAAATAAAATAATGTTCTTGTGGAGTCTGAGAGTATAGTTGGGAATGTTTTTCATCTACCATCACCTTAATTAAGCCTGGGTCATTTGAATGGGAGATTACAGTGATTCAGGGGAAAAAGCCTTGATCATTTGAAAACAGAGATGAAAACAGAGATTACTGTCTCTGTGAAACATCTCACTGTGATGGCTGATTATACATATTATGTTGAACAAACAAATATGTATTTACATTGTAAAGCTTATTTGTTAAAGAGCCCATGTCTTGGAAAACTGAAATATAAACATTATTAAAGTCAAAATGTACAGTTTGCTCCCTTTTACTAATTCTGCCTACATTAGCCATTCACATTGAAGTTATAAGGAGTCTCCCAGTCTGTACTGCTTTTTTATCTTTACATGTATCAGTCCTAAAAGCACAATAACAAAAACAGTAAGGGAAGTTGGAGGTTAACTAAAAGAAAATTGCCATGTAAAAATATATTATTACTGTTGTGGGATTATAAAACAACACAGATATCATAAGGGAACCTCAGGAAAAGAAATCAAATGCAAGAAAAATGTCTTTCCTCAGTGGTCAATGGAATCCACATGCTTTAAGGCATTTAAGTTATCATAATATTTAATTAGCATCAGTAATACAAGGATGTTATGTTGTGGAAACCCAAGGGAACACGCAGAACATTTTAAGGCAAATTTCTCGCCAGAAAAACTTGATTTATCTAATCATCAGCATCACATATAAACGTCAGAAGACGTGTATAGATTTGCTGGTGGTTTTGAATAGTAAATAAAATTTGTGTATTAGACTTCACACTGCCTGGTACTTTTCATCACTGCAAAGCCTAATTAGTAGCTTTCACAGTTTCACGTCAAACCACTCTGGGTTACTTTTACATCCTAATGATTGCATTGGAATTCTCTTTTAAAATTTCTTGTTGGACATTTGCTGTTACTGTCCTAACTTGACATATTTCTTATAGCCTTAATCTCTAACCCTTTACAGATTGGATTGCTTAGACCTTGTCTCAGATTGTGCCTTTTTTTTTGGATGATCTCCTCAGTGCCTCCCAGTATCTTAGCTGGTCCTCGTGTGATGAAGGTTCAAGTGGAACATTCAATAGATTTACCCTGTGTGGCTCAGGGGATTCCCCAGCCCACTGTTAGCTGGCTGAAGGACAGCACTGCCTTAGTGCCGGATGGGGCTCATTACAGATTGTCCACCGATGGAACACTGACTATCCGGAAGGTGGCACTGCCTGACGAGGGAGTGTATGCCTGCGTGGCCAGCAACATCGCTGGACAGGACGAGGCCAGCATTCAGCTGCAGGTGCAAGGTGAGGCAGGTGTTGTTAAAGTGTATATGATTTTGCAGTTTACTGTAAATCTGAAGCCATCATCTGAAAAAACATGCTCTGTTGTCATTGCCGCATCCTTCTCTACACTGCTCACTGACTCCTCAGTTCCTCCTGTGGTGGAGGTGTCTGAACCACCCTTTAACAGCCCTCTACAGGAGAGAGTGGCCAACCAGCGCATCGCCTTCCCCTGCCCTGCCAAAGGTAAGCCAGCCTTATGCAGCCCAGTCGATAGCACACAAAGCTGAAGGTCATCAGTGTGATATATCCCATTCTTTTTTCTTTCTCTGCATGCAGGTCTGCCCCAGCCAGTGATAAAGTGGTTTAGAAATGGTCAGGAATTGACAGGCAATGAACCAGGAGTGTCCATCCTTGAGGATGGAACACTTCTCATCCTTGCCTCGGTGTCGCCGCTGGATAATGGAGAATATACCTGCACAGCTGTCAATGACGCTGGCAGTACAGAGAAGAAATACCAACTCAAAGTTAACGGTAGGTTAAAGAGAAATTACCATTGACTGCTGCAGTGGATATAAGTATTTTAGAAAGTGGAAGGGTAGCCATGTACACTGGAAGGGTAGCAAAGAGAGTGTTCTGTTCTGTTCTGCTCTGCTCTTGTGTTGCACCATGGTCCTGTAGTAACGTTGTTTCATTCGTACTGTGTATATGGTAGAAATAACAATAAAATCTACTTGACTTGACTTAAGATGCGGCTAGGAGACACGTGTATGGATGAGCACAGACAAATTTGCTGAAATATGTGCACAATCAGTTTTATTTTACTAAAACTACAACCTATGAAGCAAACTGCTTACAGCCAAATCCACTAATGGCATCCTTGCGAGGTGCAGGGTTTAAAATGCACAGTGAGTTGTGACCAAGCTCAAGATAAAACAGAAAATAAAAGTTCAGTGACGAAGATAGAAGCGTTAATAAATTACTTTCTACAAATGCAACTCCACTTAAAAAGACCACATGGACACGGATTGTGTTTTAATGCTGGACCTTCTCTACAAGTACATCAGCTCAGGAGAGTTTAAATAATGTTATACTACTCAGTTAATTATCAATGTTATTCAGTTGCATGTGCCTAAGGGAGAATAACACATATTTTTTGTTCAAAAGAAAGTCATCACCAAATATTACAATGAATTAATCTTTGTGTTCATCCTAGCATCCCAAAATAGTGATGCCTATCAAAATCAAGTGAATGCACTTTTTTAGAATTGTAACATCTTTCCTTTCGTCTTCCTCAGTGCCCCCTGATGTGCAAGATGGCAGCATGCTATCCAATGTCTCTGTGGTATTAAACCAGCCCACCAGTCTGGTGTGTGACGTCACTGGCACACCTCCACCGGTCATCACCTGGTACAAAGATGGAGTGCCGGTTTGTAATCTTTTTTACTTGCTCACTTGGTCAGCATCTGAAACGCCCTTTTCAGTAATGGAAAAGGATCAGTAATGCAGCGCTTTTGGCTTTGAATTTAACTGCTGTTGTCCCACTTTCCAAAGCACACTTTAAATTGTACATATATTCCCACCATTTTCATGTGTCTCAGGAGCCTAACATGAAGTTATGTGCGGGGATAAAGTGGAATAAGACCTAATGAGAAATAAACACAGGCTTTCTACTTATACCAAGCAAAGCCCTTCATGACCAAGTTCACGCTGATGACAGGGTCTGAGATCCAAGAGAGCAGTCATAAAAGCCAACGTCCCTCATAAAACAGCCTTTATGAGAATCATTCTCAGGATGAAGTGTGCACTGTGAAAAGTGCTGCTAGGAAATCTCTAATCATGCCACAGGCTTTTAGACTTTTTCATTCAGATGAATATAGCAGCCTAATACTGGTATACAGCCTTATACCTAATTGTGATCTGTGATTATTTTAGGAATAATGACCTTTTGTACTACCCTCAAAAGTAAGAAATTATCATTTGGTGTTTATCATGCAAATAAATGCTTAATGCTTAGAAATATATCTAATAATGCACCAGTGTTAAGGGATTGGTTTCCCAAATGTAGGTGCATGTTCTCTTTAGCACTGGTGCTTTAAGGCTAATATGGCTTTTAACATTGCAAGTCAAAAGACATCCTAGCGCTTCTTTCAACCCTCTCAAAATGCATGCATGTTTTAGTTAATGTGCTAGAGGCTTGTGAGTATGGTTTAGAACATCATAACAGTCAGTATTATTATTATCATTTTAAAAACATATTTTAAAAATATACTAAGAATATATTTTTAAGATCATGGTGATTATATGGAGAAACATAAAAAATTACGTGTCACTCAGCTGTCCAGTCAGCCGTATATGACATGACATCATTAATCAGTGACAGTCATTGGTTAACCAAACATCACAGTGAAATTGTATTGGTCACTTGTTATAAGCGCCAAAAACAAGTGGGGGGGAGGATTTGATTCCTCCGTGTATTAGCCTCATGTTTGGCTTTAATGGACTGTACATAGTTTTGTGTTCAACATTCTTCAGTTCAAGAAAAGAATAAAAACTACATGTGACTGACTAAATAGTTCTAATTTTGTGCTGACAAGGAAGCTTGTTTGTGCATTTTTCTGTGTTTATTTTCTAAAACTGTTTATAACATCATGCTCTTTATAAGGTTGCATCTATACTTTTACATTCAACGCAAGTTTTTTTTTTTTGCTAGGTGGAGATTTGGGCTGGTTTTTATTGAGGTGGATGGGTTTTAGTTGAGTTTGGGCTGGAAACTGTCGCTCAGATCTGGCAACCCTGAATGCTCCATGCGTGAAGGTGTTTTTAGCTCCCATACTGTACAATTGTGTGTCTCATACTGGCAACTCAAACCCTAAGTCATGGCTATGTTTATGAAGCCAGGGGAAGACATTAAAGATATCGATAAGGCATAAAGAATAAATGGCGCTGGGCTTGGATTGAGGATGTGGGTAGCGACGGAATCCCTTTGGAAGCTGGTGTCAAAAGCTCCGGCAGTCAGGAGCATGCTATTGCACTGTGTGCGCAAGGAAACTGATGTATGGAACTAGCGGGAAGAAAGTGCTGTCACGGCACGAATTAGACCCTGTTCATAAAGCAACAGTCAGAGCACTGCAACACACCTCACGTTTGCCTGGGGCAACAGCCACGGCAGATATTCCACCCTCGACGGACAAAAGCATGGATAAAATTCTTAATGTACTTTGGAGTACTATTATTGCCACTTACTGCCCTGTCTTGGTATGACTGTAGCATCTTTAGCATTTACTTCCAGTGATTGTACTAAGATGGGCTAATAATGTCAATCTAGTGTGGTGAATTTGTTCCTTAGAGACCAGGAGACGTTTTTGGATATCTTAAAGCAGAAGTGTATCTTTATTCAGACTCTCACTGCTTGGCAGCTGCAGTCTTCAAAATTTGTCTGACTAGGACAGTGATACAGTGTGGCTTATATACATTTAGGGGCAGTGCTTAAATCTATAGACAAAGCACCTGAATGACGACCCCAAACAAAGCATGCAAACGAAGTATTCAGGTACAGCAGTCTGCACCGTTTACACCAGTCCTGATCCAATCTTCACACCTACCCACTGACTGGGCAGACATACAAAGGACAGGAACTGGCAGGGACCTTGTGCTTGATAGAATTCTGTCTGATGTCTAAACCACAATGTGCTGCTTTGTCAGAACATAATCTGTATATTTTAAATAATTTCCTAAATTTGTAATCCTACACTAGGCACTGAACATATTGAGAAGAAAATGCTGTGTTCTTGAATAATACTGGGGGCATAATGCAAATATGAAAATATATAAAAAGAGCCACTTGACAATAATGATCAGGGTTATGCATAGGCTGTTTAGATATTTGGGCCCAGGGGCCAACAAGTTGTGTGTTAAAAGTGCGTCACATACATAGTACCCTCCTCTACTCACCACAGAGGCAAGGGAAAAAGTTCAGGTTCCGGTATTTTTAATCAGCCCTGCCACCACTGCTGAAGCATCTTCCTTCTTCAGCAGGGCATTTAACAGCTCACCGTGGGTCTTCTTAATTTCTTCTACAAGTAGAATAAGTTTAGAGAACACGGGTTCACAACTGCAGTTCGCAACCAGGACAGTGGAGCTGGAAGTTTTTTGAGCAGTCGGGCTGGTTTCCTGCGTGATGCAAGAGCTGACAGACTGTTCTCCAGAGGACCTGGCAACCTGCTGGATGACAGGACAGACAAATTGTTCAACCATTGAACAATTTTGGTAACTTGTTGGACGGTGGCACTGATCAGAGATGTTCACAAGACATTTTTACAGAGTCCAAGCCAAGTCTCAAGTCTTTGAGTGCAATGTTTACAAACAGCGACTCTAAATGTGGGATGTTTGAGCTGTATCCCATGATTACAATTGGCTGTCACTTAGCAGGGGGCGGGGCTGTGTGCTGTTGTGACCAGCGGGCCTTTCCATAAGGAAAGGCATTGATACTTAAATGCTCGACAACGCCACCTGGTGACTTTCACACCAAGATATGCTAGTTTAAGATTTCTATAGCACACAACTTTGAGCAGAAGGGTTCTCC
>JBBPDB010111699.1:0-19807 GCA_037974465.1 Brachypetersius altus
AGGCACACCTGTGCAATATTCCTGCTGTCTAATCAGCACCTTGATATGCCACACCTGTGAGGTGGGATGGATTATCTCAGCAAAGGAGAAGTCATCACTAACACAGAGTTAGACAGATTTGTGAACAATATTTGAGAGTAATGTGTCTTTTGTGTATGTAGAATGTGTTTGTGACAGAATAAGCTAATGAAAAATGGGAGCAAAAACAAAAGTGTTTATATTTTGTTTCAGTGTAAAATTCAGAGTATGGCTGCTGTAGTGAAATCAGTCAAAGAAACAGCAAGGGAACCACATAAAACATTCAGCATCTATCATCAAACTAAGTGAAGTCTGGTAGATGTTAGTCTTTTGTCACTGGAATCCTTTTGGTCTAAAATAGGTTTCCAACCTTGGTCCTTGACCACTGTGTGTCCTGCACATTTGAGGGTATTTCCTTACTCTAATACTCAAATTTCAACAAATGAAGGGCTGGTGTCATAGAGCAGGGAAACAAAAACAATGTGCATTACCAGAGTTACTTCAGGAACAAGGCTGGGAAACATTAGCCCAGGATTAAATATGTGAAACCTCTAAAGTGAGCAGAACAAATTCAGTAATCACCAGAAATAATTCATTTTCAGTAAAGAAATTAACAAAAAACATTAAACTTCCTTTTTCTCAAACAGAGAAGAAGAAAAAACATGATCAGGAATGTAAATATATATTAACATTACATTTAAGTAAATGTAAGTAACACAGCTATATTATTATGATTAGTATCCATTATTAGGATATTATGATTATACAGTGTATACACACACACACACACACACACACACACACACGCACGCATACACACACGGACAAAAATATTGGGACACACTACTTAATTACTGAATTAAGATGTTCCCTTACTTCCAGTGAAAGCCAGTCTTAATGCTTTAGCATACCAAGACATTTTGGACAACACTACGTTTTCAACTTTGTGGACACAGTTTGGAGAAGAACATTTTCTGTTCCAGCATGACTGTGCCTCATTTCATAAAGACATGCCTGGATGAGTTCGGTGTGGAAGAAGTTGACCGGCCTGCATACAGCCCTGACTTCGACCCCATATTTATATACATATATATATATAGATAATATTTGAAAGTAATTGCTGAGTAAAATGTTAATCCTAAATTAATTTAAGTGTTTAAGTGTTAAGATGGCTCACTGAAATATAACTGACAGATATGGTTTTTCTGAGTAGTGTGAGCTTCTGCCCTGTGCTGCTCCAACTATTCAGAAAGTTCGTATCAGTCTTAGTGAGCCAGCCAGGAGTGGCGGCTTACACTGCAAAATTAACATGAATCTCACTTGGGGTCTTTTATCTCCGTGCCTGTTTGAAGTGGTGAATTGCCTCGTAGTTTCCACTCCCTGTATGAAGCAGGTGAATTCACGTGAGTAATGTGTCAATTGAGAGAGAAGAGGCTCTAGTGGAGCTCCAAAGCAGAAAAGATGATAGCAACTCAGAAAATGGAAATATGTTTACTCATAGCTGTAGCACAGAAATTGTCATGGAACATTGCATTCTCCTTGTAGGCCTCAGGTCATGTGCCGTAAGATCGGGAAAAATCTATCTGTATTTTAAATATGAGCACTGGATTTAAGAGGATGGCTGTGGGACGGAGGAGTTTTCTTTTGAGTTGCACTCAGTGTCAGTTCTGGTGAGGATAATCTGGGCAGTTCAGCAGAATCTTGGATTTCTAATGGAGAAAACAGACTCTGGGTTTAGGAAAAGGTGCACTCTGTTTCCAGATATCTGAGCGCAATGGATAGCATAGCATAACAGTAGGACTCGTTTCTGTTTTATTTGCATGTGCTTAAATCAGAACAAATCAGAACATGCTATAAACATTTATTTTGTAATATTTTATATATACCTTTCCCTAAAAAAAGAGAAAACGTCTTAATTCCGAATCAACCTGTGAGGTGGGATTAACAAGTATCTATCGATCTATCGATTTATCTATCTATATATATATATATGCATATGTGTGTGTGTTTAGGGTGTCACACAATTAAAAAACCTAACACACACGTTTGCTGTAATGGTATTTAATGAATTTGGCATAGAAGTGAATGAATAATGAACCTTACAGACTTTGAACATATTTAATAACTTTTTTTGCACTGTTCGTGTGCAATAATGGTCATAGCAATCACAAATATTCTGAGGAAAAATATTAAAAATGCTCCAGCAAGAACAATGATAGAACCAAGTCCATCTATAAGGTGCAGTTTAAGACAATGTACCTGCACACACAGGTGTTCTGCCGAATTATGCTGCCTTGTCCAAAAATTCTGACATTGCGCAAATTGACTGCAGAGTCTATCGATTTTTGTTGCCTTGTCGAAAAATGCTACCTTGAAGCTTATACAGTTTATGAAGTCAGTTTAATACTGATGAGAAATAGACAAATAATATGCATAAAATGAGAACAATATATTAATTTAAATGAGAAGAGCCTAGATACAGTCAGGTTCTAACACTGAGAAAAGCTACCATGAAGCAGGGTGTGTCGACAATTTATGCTGCCTTGTCGAAAAATGCTCCCTTGTAGCGTATACAGCTGTCCAGTGTCCAAAGGTAGCACAGATTTATGAGGGTAGCACAGAATCCCAAGACTGTGGAACTGCACATGCGCAGAAGAGCACGGTAGCACATCTCGTTGGGTACCATGTTTGGACAGAATGTGAGATGTGAAGAATTTGGATTTTAAGTCAACTCTTGAATTCTGTCACGTTCCTCAAATGTTTGCATGTTTTCAGTGTGGCAAAGTAACTTTCACAGGATTGCACAACTCAGGATTACCTAGTGGAAATAGAAACTTTTGTTGGTAGGCAGGAGTCATCATGGGCACACTGGACTATGGCTCCCCATAAACAGCAATTTGTGATACTCTGTGTGTTACAACACCTTTCTACTACAGCCAGCATTCAATTTTTTTTTAGCAATTTGTATGACTGTAGCTTTGTGGGACTGGACCAGCCAGCCTAGCCATCATTTTACATGCGCATCAATCAGCTCTAGGTGCCCATGACCCTGTCACTGGGTCATCCGTTGTCTGGTATCTACTAACCACTGCATATTGGAAGAACCTGTCAAGACTTTCAATTGGAGTGGAGGTGCTTCCAAAAAAGGAACTTCATGACCTGACTCATTACATGCTTTCTAATATAATAAGATAATAAGATAAGCACTTCATCTTCCAGTGGTTTTATTGCTGGTTAACTGAATGCTGGGACAACTTTCTATTTCATTACTTAGTTGCCACCATCTTCAGCTTCTTTTGTATTGATTGTATTTCAGTAAAGAAGTGAATCAAAGAGTTAGTTCATTATTTTGCACTTAATCCAGATGCTGTTTACATTTGCAGCATTTTACAGATGCTTTTATGCAAAGCGACTTCCATTCCCTAACTACAGGGGGCAGTCTCCCTAGAGCAACTTGGGTTGAACACTGGTATTCGAACCCATGACCCCTTGGTCCAGAGGCAAATATCCTACGCACTAGTCCACAATCACCACCCCACTATTTGTTATCAGCGTCTCTCAGCTCTACTTCTAAAGTAGTGACTGAGCTTTACAGTTCGGTTGAGTCATGCTAACAACCTGCAGTTCTGCCTGTCCTCAATTTGTTTTGTATAAACATTGTCTGCCTTTTTAATGTCTTTCACTTAGCTTATGTTGCTTTCAGTCTTTCGGAGAAAATGGATGAGTTTGGCTGCTGCCTTTAGCAAACAAATGCCCAAACATGATTTTGTTCTGGTTTTAAAATATCATGTTTTATTCAAATCACCAACCAGCCCTAAGTATTAAAGATATAAAAATAAACTTATACATTTCTCTGTATTTGTATTTAGTTTATTTTAACATTGTATATGGCTAAGGTAAGGCCTGAGTGTGCTGCAGATAATGCTCATTTAGCAGCACTTAGATTGAAATACTAATATTAAAAATGATCTTTTCCCAGAACATTTATATATCAGACTTCATTAGATAATGCCTTATAGGGGCAAAAATAGTGTAGAAATGAAACATCAGAAATGAAAAATGTTTTATCATAAAAAATCAGAAAGGTTTCTGTGGTGTTCTGAAAGAGTATTGACTCATTTTGACCCCACAGCATCTTTCATTAACAATATCTCTCGTATAATGAATTACAAAAAAGCTTTGATAGTCTTGTATTATATAGTGACTTGTATCTTTTTTAGTCAGTGTTCTTGGAGTGCATATATATATATATTTAATATTTACACACCTTTACACATATCTTTTAACTTTGTTCTTTTAAATACAAAAACGTATGTAAGCATAAACATAAACGGTTTGAGATATGAAGAATGCCATTAGAGAGCACTATTGCCATAAGGGGTGCAACAATGTTTAGGTAGGTGGTACATAAGTATATCTACACTACATAAGAATGACTACATCAAAGGCTAAACACTTATTTCCTCTTGCTGTATGACGTTATTTTGTGAAACTTGCAGAAGAACAGAGCTGCCAGAGTTGATAGTGAATGTATTAAAAGCATTCAATATTTAATATAAAAAAACAAAACAAACATGTGGAGATCAAAAAAATAGGAATTAACATATGTTTCATTGTCGCCCTGTTAGCTGTGATGCTACCTAACAGCTAATTCAAGCTTCATGTACCAGATTTACACATGGCAGTTTCTTCCAGGATGTTCTTTTGTCCATGGTAAGCATTTTACTTCTTTGTACGCCGTTCTTTCTGAGAAATCTGGCTGATCTTTAAGATCCCAGAGATATTTCACTGAGAAGTCAAGCACAAACAAGCACAATAACCACAATTCAGGGCTTGGAGAGTGAATTGTGATACAGCATTATGAGCTGAGGACTGACTTGGATTGGCTAGTCATTTCTGACTAAGACTTTGAGGCTCTTGGTTGCAGAAGTGTGAATAATCTCAGAGTTCAAAGTACCTTCTCTTTCTGTTCAAGCTGAACAGCAGGTTTCAGGATCAATGCGCGTCTTTCAAAACAAAGCAAAAACAACACGGCTAAAACCAAGGCACATCAAACTTCCTCAAATCAGTAGATGTAAACAATGTTGGGGGAGAGATATACCCATTCCAGTTTTGGCTTTGTTTCTTTATTTATTCATACATTATTTATTCAGACAGAATGACATACTTAGCAGTAGGAACTGTGCAAAATGATGTACAGCACTGAAAGTTAAAGATTCTTCTTTCTACAGTAAGGATACTTTTTTGAAGAGAGAAAGAAAAAGAGATGGGGAGGGAGGGGTGAAAGAGAGTGTGTGTGTGTGTGTGTGTGTGTGGGTGAGGGAGAGAGAGAGAGAGAGAGAGAGAGAGAGAGATTGCGTGTGTGTGTGTTTGTGTGTGTGAGATAGATTCTATCTATAAATATGTGACCTATTACATTTGGTTTGTTTGGCTTCATGACATTTTGAAAGACTCCTGTTTTCAGCTTCATTAGTCCACAGCAGGCGTGAAGGCTCCAGCCCATGAAGGCCACTGCACAGCTGACTTTAGAAGCATGGCACCTCTTTGTGTTTGTATACTCTTGTGAGGAGCACTCTGATGAATATTCTTTTTTTTTATAAAGTGAACTAATCCTTGCACTGTCTCTAATGACTGAATCCTCCAAATAGCACAGTGGAATAACCCTCTCATGACTGTGGAATAACCTCAGAGTTTGCAATCCTATTACTCACATTCTACTGGCCACTCTAAAACCTCAGCGTTACTGTTTCAGCTCAAACACTGGCTCTACTCAACCATTGGGTTAATTCCACAGTCATGTGTAGCCTAGCCATCTGATTAGTGGCCAACTTTAGTGATGGTGTAGACCCCCCTCCACTACTGCCAGGTGTAGCTACCCAGTTGCTGGGTCATTTCGATGCAGCTGTTGATTCATCTATTTGGTTTGGTTTGCCAGCAAGCCAGATATTTTTCTGTGGCTTCACCACAAGAAAGAGACCAGCAAAGAGGCAGATGGGGAAAAAGTAAATATTTAAGTAATGTTACTCACTTGTTAGCCTATCTTAGCTACCTTGTGTTGTCATACTACAATACTGTTATGTTTTACAATACTATGTTTCTTTGCTAAAGTGTTGCTTATGAAAAACAACCCTGTAATATGCTGAAACCAGTTGAAACACTGAATATAGATAGTACAATTTTAACTTAGGTAAATTCAGATAAATCACAGGTTTAACAGGGTCTATATGAGTTCAACAAGACTGTGCTTTATCTGTTAAGACCCCACACAGATTCAACATGTAAAACCACTTACCAATGGGACATTTAAATCCTTAGATATCTTTCTGCTCTTTCAGGTCACTGAGTGGTATTCTGTATCTGGGGACTCATACCAAATTTGTATTTATTTATATCCAGCATTAACTGGTTTACATTAACTTGTGCTACTTTTTGCTCTTTTCCTTGATTTAGAATTGTAGGGTACTTCCAGAAGGCTGAGTTGTCAGTGTCATGCTAGGAAACAGCTAAGCACCACTTAGCAAGGCTACTTTAATACTGTTTTCAAACAGGCTATGAGAAGAAAAAGGTTCTGATGACTTTGTCCGACTCGGCAAGTTAGAAAGTGGGTTAATTAGCAGTGTGTTGAACTGCAAATTTAAAGCACCACTCTGAGCTGAGCTTTCATGGCAGTGCTTAAATAGGGAAGAGAAACCTTGCACTGCTGGTAATCCTGACCAAGAGCAAATAAATAAATCCACCCTTCTACTTTATTACCTTCCTTTTCTCTCTCTCTCTTTCTGATTTTTTTCTTCTCCTCACAGCTGTTTCCAGGAAGGAGGCAGGGGCTGCAGAGACGCTTTCTGAGCTCAGCCGTGTTAGTCTCATCAGAGGCCAAGGAGGACATGCTCGTGAGCTGCTCCTCCCCGGAGTCATGGAAAAAGTGTGTCACCCAACCCCATATGAAGTGCAAGCACTCACTGCTAATCCCTGCCATTGTTTGCCCAAATGATCCAAGATACCACATTTGTGGCTCTTCTCTGTCACTTACAGCATCTGGAGATGCGGGTAGGATTGTAAGGTAGAATTAGAAATCGAATCTAAATGCCTCTTTAGTTTTGCGCTAGAGGCAATGAAAGCTAATACCCCAACATACAGCATGGTGCAAACCATGTAGCCTCCATTTGTTTAGCAAGATTTCATTACGTTCTAAATAATTGTGGAACGCTTCTAAATGTCTGTCATTTTGGATTTATGTTTCAAGCACAAAGCATAAATCAAACTAAGCTAAAAATAATAACAATAACCTTGAAAATGGAAACCTCTCTTCTCACCTACAGAAACCGGTCTTCTACAGTATAAATTGAAGAATGCTGATATAAACCTACACCTATTTAAAAAATGCTAGTTTTGCTAACAATGAACACCAGTTAACAATGAACAGGGTAATTTAATTTATGCCAGAGCGATACGTGCGCACTTGTCCTCCACACACGTTCATCATTTAGCACAGTCAGCATCTCTGGGTAAAGTACTCCTTTAAGGAACTGCTTCAGATCCCATGCTCCCTGGCTCGATGCTCACCTGTGACCTGCTTAGCCTCAGCTTCACCTTGGGGCGGTGCACCGCTCGACCAAGTGTTATGTACTTTCCAGAGGAGTTAGTCATCCCCACAGGCCCTTTCACACCATCACCTCAGCACTCCTCCTGAAAAATCCCCACCAGGAAGTGTCAACAAGGACACCAGCAGCGTGCCTAAGGGCGGCTGAGACACTGCTCACACAAGCATTTCTGCTTTTAATGTCACCATTACAAGAGTGTTTACCCTTCAGTAAAAAAAACTTCAGGTTATCACACCAGTAATAAACGTATTGTGTTCATCCATCATTTTCTGTACTTCTGTTCAATTATGTTTTTATTTGCACTTTGTCATTGAGAAGTTAGTTTTTGTCAAAATACACTCACATGGGGGACATGTTACAGCACATAAGCAATTCTTCATTTTCCTCACAAATACACAAATTTACCCTTACTGCAATCCAGGACGACATGCTTTACTCATATGCCCTGCGATAGAGAGGTGTGTGTGTGCGTGCGTGTGTGTGTGCGTGTGTGTGTTCATGCATGAGTATTCCAGAGCAGTGAGTCACGGTGAACTGTCATGTAGTAATTGGTTGATCTGGGCAGGGTTATTTTAAAAAGGTATAAAGGTGTGTTCCTCTGTGCTCAAAGTCAGCGTGTGTCTGCTGGACATCCTGTTTGCGTAGCACAAGATAGGGAGACTTTATCCGCTCTTTATCAACCGAAACAGAGGATTTTCTCACCGTGTATGTGTCATCTGTTGAAACTGTGTGTGTGTGTGTGTGTGTGGATGTATATGTAGTTCATCAGGGGCACTGAGGGTCTACTCAAAGAAAGGTAAGTTTGTAGAGATCAGGAAAAGCAGCCTATACAGCATGAGTCATCACTTTCTGTTACCAGGCTGATTTAACAGGAGCAGCTCTGTGATATTTCAACACTGACATTTCATTCCTTCTTTTAGCAAAAAAAAAACGGCACATGCAACATGCTGTTAAAAGACAAACGGACGACACACGTCTGAAAACAGCAGCAGCCAGAGCATCCTGACTTTATACTTTTATTTCTTCTTTTAGAGATACATGTCAACACAGTTACAAAACGACAACTTTAACACCAGATATGTCTTAGCCGACACATTGTGTTAGAGTAAGTAAACAGTTGTTTAAGTTTGCTTGACTCCTGCTTAACAATATATATTTTTATTTTGCCAATATAAAAATATCATATCCACTGCTCCCTAACTTTTACTAAATAAACTTTTACTAAAACATTTTACCCCCAGTTTTACCCCCCAAATAAGTTCTCAGTATATGAACTGGTGGTTGACTTCTGCAGACACAAACATCCTCTGCTGCAATCACCAGGGTCTGGACATTGAGGTTGAGGACAGCTAGAGATATCTTGGTGTTCATCGAACAATAAACTGGACTGGACTCACAACTCAAATGCTCTCTACAAAAAAGAGGGCAGAGCAGGCTGTACCTGCCGCTCCTGAAGACCTTGTGGTGGCATCAGTCATCTTTTACAGAGGGGTCTGCTGGGGCAGCAGAATCTAATAAAGGTTTTTTTTTATCTTACTTCATAGGGGCATTTGCAACCATTCACTCTACAAATTAAATTTCCGTACTATAAACTACTAATACTACTATATACTACACTCACCAAGGTGATGTTCTTCTGTAACATGAATTTTCTTCACATGCTGTTCACCATAGCCTTTAAGTATCTTTCAACAGTATTTTAAGAGTTCACTGTTTATTGGAGACAGGCCATGAAAGAATGCATGGATGCAGCATAGTCTTGAGTTACATGACACTGTCAGTGTAGAGTATGCTTAGTCTCTGGCACAGAAATAAAGTACACAGATTTAAGGGGTTTCACGTCTACATATTTTCCCATTAACACACAAAATTAAAAGCGAAAAAGTTGCCCAGAATAAAAGCTTCGTATACGTGATAGTAGAAAAGGATCTGGTCATTCTTGCCTGCCTTGCTGACCCACCCCCAGACAAAGACTAGTGGCAGATAACACAGTCACTATCACCAGCCCAAAACAAAAAAAAAGCTAGTCAGCACACCGTGTCTCGGCAGACGTCTCGAGAAGACGCTTCCAGACTGTCGCCAGACGAAACAACATTCTGCAATTAATCAAGCAATTAACATCATACAAACTTTATTTTTTTTTATAATTTTTTTCTTTATCTTTACTGGATCTATCAAGCATTAGATGCCCAGTCTATCATAAATTAGACAGAGATTTTATTTTATTTGATCTGAAATATGTACATGTTAGAATTGGTATAGACACTTTACACTGTGTAGAGGTGCTTTGAATGTTTTTAAAACATTCTATATACTCACACATGATCATCTATACCTGCTTGACATGGTTGAGAACAGGTTAGATCTAGACTAGTTAGGATAGCACTCACAAAGCTGCAGACAGTATCTAGTCAAACCGTGTCTTGGCCCTGCTTCCCCATATGAAGACCATAGTGAAAAACACAAGCAGCCAGAGCAGTTTCTAGGACCTCCTTCTATCGAACCATATACCTGTCTGTTCAGCATCGACTCCATCAAACTTTGCTCCTATGGTTCAATAATAACAACCTGCATAATAAAATATACACGAAAATAAAAAAACAAAGGCAGATCATGCCCAGTGCTGCTATGAGTGGTGAGGAATTCGTGTATCCGATTCCAAGGATTAGCCAGAGCCCTTGCTAAAGAGAAGGCAGAGAATGTTACGTTCTGACTGTTCATGCTGTTTGGAGTTACCTGGAAACAATCTCCCGGTGAGTCTCAGTGTGAGCCACTGAGATAGAAACGTCCAGAATCTGTTCTGTATTGGCTGCTATTTTAACTGTCATACAGAGTCAGAAACCACATACACAGGTCCATTAGGTCCATGTAACAATTTTGAGACAAATTTGAGATGTGTGATGATTTAGGGATGTAAACTGTTTTGATTTCATTCCATTAAAAGAGAAAAATGTGATGTAAACAAAGTCATTCAGTGGGTTTTGATGGTGCACTACAGAGAAACTTACAAACACAGATCTTGGTGACAGGAACCAGGTGTCATGCTGTAGAACATGATGTATAGCCTGTTGATTTACCACACAAACCGCCAGTGAACGCAGACAATTTACACTGGTTTCTATACATAATGATATAATAATAATAATAATGTGGCAGAACTAAAAAAAATGATTTAAGCAGGCATTATGATTTATAATCTTTTCCCTGCAGTGTTCTGCATGTACCACTTCACCAAGACCAGGTTAAAATACTACATTTTAGGTTAAAAATAAACAATGTCTCTGGCATCATTCAGTGTAAATATAATCATTTCAGTTAATAACTTGCTGTGGGAGCTTTTGGAGGCTTCAAATGCTTCAGATGTCTTGTTCTTTACACTATTCCTGAGAACAATTTTGATTCTATAAGGTTCTCTCAAAAGCGCATTTCACAGCCAACCACTCTGAATGGATCTGGCTGATGATCTGTATTAAGCAGAATTTTTTCATTTGTGGAATTCCCTCACAGTCATCGACAACATTAACCTCATTAGGTATAGCTGACAGTTAATGCATAGTAAATGCAGGCTTTAAGATGTTCATGTAGATTATTGCAGGAAAGAAGAAATCTGTCTCACAGGATGTTCTGATGTGAAGTTCAAAAGTTCTTGAACACACAGCTGCAGTGGCTAACATTACTGCTACTGTTACATTTGACATAATTTTGCTTGGGGCCCCCCAGTGTTGTTTTAAGCCCCCTGCTGTACTCACTGTACACTCATATTAGACTCCAGCTCCATTGTCAAGCCAGTCGGCGTCTCCTCTACATCAGATGCCTCAGAGACTTCCATCTGCCACCAAAGGTGCTGAGGAACTTATTCCTGCATTATCAAGAGCATCCTGATGGGGAGTATCTGCACCTGGTTTGGGAAGAGCACCAAGCAGGCCCGGCGTCATGGGCGGGCTTTAGGGTGCCGTGCCCGCCCTCAGACTCACATGGGCCCCCCCTGATAATATGATCCTGTCATCCCACCAAACGTTTACAACATTGTTTTTGAAAAAATACTAATAATTGCAGGCTACTATGAATAATAAAATATTTCAGAATAACAAAGAAAAAGTGCTTTGTCTAAAATGTGGTCATTTCAAATGGTCTGTTAGTTCATTTAAAATAATCTGGGTTAAACAGAAATGGTGGGCTACTCTTACTGTAACAACGAACACAGCCATCACAAACTAGCGATAGAACTCAAGAAAATCAACTAAAGATGAGGGAAACTACAGCGAGCTAAAGAAAATGGATAAATGGCATTTATTTAACAAACAAAACAGCTTTGAGGAGAATGTCACTGGCGAGCTCACACTAGAGGTTGACCGATCTCCAGCTACGAGACAGCATGGATCCGCTAGCCGGGGGGGGCGGGGCAGAGTTCACTGGCAGCTGAACTAGGCACAGAGGATCTGGGCGTTGAAAAAATTTCCCAGGTGCAATTTCTCAGGCAAGAATGTATCTGCTGCATTCTGACGCTGCATCAGCTCTTGATGTATCTTACTGCATAATGTGTGTTTATTTGAACGAAACCTAGCTGCTATACTGTACCTACAGTAGCCCATAAAATGTGTGCCCCCGCAAAGCAATGCAAGGCTGTCCGCAAATCTGTGTCTGGCGCCAGGTCTGCACCTCTATATTCGTGGCAGTCAAAATATGTGCAGGCCAGGCCTCTATGCCATCTTCGAGGAACGATCTACATTTATCAGTCTCACAAATGCTAAATAATCTGGCAGAGGACCATTTGGCTCCTCATTATGAACAGAGCAGAAAATCTGGTGCTCTTCAATGCCCCATCCATCTCTTTCTCTCTCTCTCTCTCTCTCTCTCTCACAATCTCCTTCCTTTTCTTATCCTTTCTACTCATCTTTCATTCTTCTCTGACAGGCTTATGTGCAGCCAGCGCAGGCCAGGTTTTTTTTTACGGTCAGATGAGGTTCTGGAGGGTTGGCGCATGCTGGTGTCCACTTTATAGCACGATCTGCTGGAACCATTATGGCCGGTGTGGATGTGGGCCGAGAGCTGTGCCACCACGCCCTGCGGTTCAAAGCCTGTTACTCAATGGTGCACTTTTGTACCTCGCAAAAGTACAAATTTCTTGCTTCTTTTGCCTTGCGTTCTTTATGATTCATATAACTGCGAATCACGCATTTCTGAGCTGCTCGCTTCTCAGCTGCAGAGGTTTTATGAGGGCCCGGGTTTTGGTCAGGGAGAGGGAGGCCCTCCTGAGGCCCCGGATAGCATCCAGGGCCGAGAGGGAAACCTTGACAGATGCCACAGGAGTCCATACTGCAAGCCATGAGATCATGCCTGAAGTATGCAGAGACACCGCAAAGAATGCTAGCCGTTCCACACACACATGGAGTTTCACACATGATCCTCTCCTGAGAGAGGGAAAGTGCAAGAGAGAGCCTGACACTGAGTGAAGGGTCTTTTGCACCCCGCAATTATCAAGGGCCATTGCATAACTCTGAAAGGCTTTACAGCAGATTTGCTGAGGGCTTATTTTGTTACGTACCTGCCAAAGAGGTGAGACATGACTGACCCTCCCCTCCTCTTCCCCACCATCACAAACAGAATTCCAGCTTATCTATTTGCTGATCTCTCCATTTTGCACTTTAAGATAAAGCAAAGTGTCCTTAGGCTGGAACACAATTACATAATGGCTACACCATGTGAGCATCTGCTAAAGATCCTTCCTGTTCCTTTCGTCATTCCTGAATGAAATCGTTAATGTCGACTTTGTCATTTACGATGATGATGGCCATTAGTGTACAGGAGCAGGTGACGGAGGTGGATAAATTGCAGTCGTAAAGCTGACAGTGGGAGCAACAAGGTTTAGATCTTATTAAAAGGTTTGGATGGATGCTGCTGCACTGGCGCGGATGCATCCCAGCCTTTGTTGGAGATCAGGGGCAATTAAAGCCAAAAAACACACCAAAATAAAATAGATTTCATAATGTTTGGGTGCAATGCTGCTCTCGCGATTCTGCAATGCACCTCAAACACCTAATGGCCTTTTCAGAAGGTGCTGGTCCAGCTGCACCAGTTCATGATACATTGCCGTTAAAAGAGTTTCAAAATGTGCTTTATGAATATATGAGTCATTAAAAAGCGCTTTGGTGCTGTTTAAATCCATTAGTGATGGGTTTGGACCCTTCGCCACTTCTTGGATAGCTTAGAAATGGACTTAAACCAACACAGATTGGGAGGTGAAGGAATCTGGGGGCTAATAATTTGCTGGCTAAGCGATTGTTCCTGGGCAAGCCGGATTTTGGGTCCGAGTGTGTGCTGAGGTTTGTTCTTGCCGAAGCCAGAACAGTCCCAGCAAAGTGCTGTTTGCCCATGTTCTCGAATAACCTCTTAACCCCTTTTGCAGCTCAAGAGTTGATGATTTCCACAGAACATTCAGTTCAAGCAAAACTTCATCAATCACACCGTACCGGACCACAGGACCATCCATCAGCAAAAAGAAAAAGAATAAAAGACAGAATTTAAAAGATGGAAGTTGTTGGATTTCCTATAAAATGTTCACAAAATGCCATGACTCAAATTGAATGAGGATTTTTTACCCCCTTTTCACCCCTGCCCGATACTAGTGGTTTTAATTTATGCTTCATGCCCATTATATCAGTAATTCAACAATAAGTCAGTAATATGTAATTCAGTGGGATTGTGAAACATATTGATGATGCGGCAAGTGTGGGCTGATTTAGGCATGTAGTTTACACAATGTTGGAGCGGCGACTAAATGAACAATGCAAAAAATGTCAAGAGTACTGATTTTAATCATTTACAGAAACAGCTGGCCGGCACATACAGCACCATGTCCAACAATTTCACAGTTGGGAAACACGTTAACCCTCAGAAGTCTACAGTTTAGGTCCACAAATGATAGGCATGTCAAAATGTAAAGATCTCAGCTTTTACTACCCAATAGAAATGCCATCTTGAACATCATGAAAGAACCCATCCGTTCATCAGAGTTCCTTTGCATCCTGCTAGGCCAGGAGCTGGAGAACCTTGATTTAGAGCTTTCAAAGGTCTAACACACTTGCAAGTGTTTGCTTTAGCTTCTATAAACTTGGCAGAACAGCATAGCCATAACTCAGTTACAATGTTTTGGTCCCAGTGCCCCAGTTTGTTAAGACAGGCTGTGCACATTATTCCTCCGATAATCCCATAGTCATTATAAAGCGTTTATACAAGGAACAAAAAGAAGGGCCCCGCAGGAAGATACACTGGGCTGGCCGATTGACAGTGGTGGCCAAACATGGAAGACGCTATCGCAGAGTGATTGGAAAGCGTTAATTTTCCACAAAGCTAGCCGTTTTCAACAATGCTGTTCACTGGTAATTCATACCAGCTATTGATTCTTGGAAGCTGGAAGCCGGTGCAAAAATAGACCGCAATCAAAGTTCAAATGTGTAGCCAAAGTACGCTGGAAAGCCATGGCTGCCACACTGCTCTCTGTTTGTCTGTCAAGATTAGGTTTTTCGAACATTTGAAACAAGCCAGCTGAGCAGGTGACTTGAGAAATGTCAGAACAAACCTTCGCTCGTGTATGGGAATGTAATCGCCTTGGAAATAAATATTTGCTCTGGACCCATAGCCCCCCTGGAACAGCCACTGCTGCCACTTTATCACGGTGGGTGTATCGTGTAATGAAAGAGGCTCAGGCAGCTGCCTGGTCATCTTTTCAATATACAATTAGCCCTCAGTCTAACACGGATTCAGTCTAACACGGATTCAGTCTAACACGGATTTAGTCCAACGCGGATTTTTCTGAGAACCGAACTGTATTACCACCACCAGTCCAGCAGTGGTGGTAATTCACTAAAAAGTTGTCAACCACCATAAAAAGAGGAAGAAGCTGCTGTAGCATGACTGCTCCGTGTCTTGTCCTTGTATTTTAGCACTCGTATTTTAAAATTTTCCCCCCAATTTTTCTAGTTATCTCAGTTTATTTAGTATTAGTAAGCTGTGCCCTGTCTAAACATGTGAGTAGAGAGAGTTATTTCAACCTTTCTTTTGTGTACGAGTCTTTGCACACTGCTAATGCTAAACGCTAATGCTAAAGTTTTCTGATTCTGATTATTTATTTATTTTTTTTAATGATTATTTTATTTACTTTCTTAAAGGGTAATGCATTAAACTGAGTTTAAAATGAAAGTAAAGTGTTCTGGGAGCAGATTTGGGAGCATATTTAGGGTTTAAACTATAAAAATAGGCATTTTTTGTTTCAAAACACAACAATGTGGTTCTTCATGATATGCGGGTGCTCTTGGTACCTAACCCCCATGAAAAGCAGGGGGTTGCTGTATTTGTGTCTTGGCAATTTATAAGAGATAAGTATCAAACATTATTTTCTGCATAAATAAATAATATGAAGTCTAATTAGTATCCTGAACTCTAAGCAACACAAAGTTTTATGTGCAGCTCTGAGTGAATCCCAAGACTCCTTGCTTCTAGCCAGATAAAGGCATACACCCCCACGCATTGTAGTAAAATGGCAACTATTCCTTTTCTATTAATACCAGATATATTTTAATAAGGCAGAGGGGCAGAGAGGATACATGTTAGTTCACTTAATTAGGCGCTGGTAAACACTGAATCTCAAGGCACCTGACTCCTCCCAGCTATGCAGCAAAGTGCTTTTGATTAGCTATATGCTAATCTATAGAGGCCTGAGTCTAGGGAATGCTGGCAGCAGCTCTCCAGAAACTACAGTAGAGTAGGTCCCCCACCTCACAATGAGATAAAGCAGCTTTGATGGGATCTCATGGCCATGGGTTCATTTGAATGAGTGGGAGCAGCTTTGCTTGGATGGTTACCAGCGGTCAGCACTGAAGGAAGTCTTTGAAAGAACAAAGAAATAGCGAAGAAATCCAAGTTTTCCACTTTCACAAGCGTCTCTAATCGATGCTTTCAGTCACTCAGCACTTCAGAACAGAATCAAGTTTTCTCCTTCCTTCGAAGCCTCAGGTGTGAGGTAATTTACACCCTTCTTTTCAACAATAACTCACCCCCCCTCCATCCTCCTTTCCCACACTGTTTTGTCTTCTTTACTCCATCCCCCTAGCAACTCACTTCCTCCAGAATTCTGTTCAAGTTTGCCGAGGGAAATTCCAGCCATCATGATCAATTTGTGTAAAAAAAAAATCACCTACAGTCTTGCTGTATGGAGCAAATATCATTGCTTTTACTAACTTTTACAGCAAAACATACTAGCATTGTTTGGTCAAACTGCCGGTGTAGTTTCAGGCTCTTTAAAAGAGTTCAGTGAGGTTGTTTTATGAACCTGAAGGTGTTTTTTTCTCCTCCAGGAAAGATTGAATTACATCCAGCACCAGATCCAATCCCACCATTCTGCCCTTAGCTGCTTAGTACAACAAAAAGACGAACAAGATGGAGAATGCCACCAAAGACGCCGCGCCACCTGCTTTTCATTATGATGAAGAAATGTTTCCTAGAAATATATGTGGTTCCCTGCATGGAAAGCAATGTGTACATGGGTGCAACTTTAAATACAGTAAATGGAAAACATGCATGGAGTAGACCTTCCTAACCCAATCTCAACTGCAAACCACCATCAAATGTCATCCAGCAAGCTAACATGCTAGTTTCTCAAAGGATGTCAAACAGTGTCAAAAACCACAAGTTAAGTCTACTTGAGATTACATAACAAATCTACATGGTTAAAGGGAAGTTTGATGACTGAAACTACACAGTTTTAAGCCTGATTCTCCCACTCAAAGACCATCTAAAAAACCATCCAATGCCTTGCAGATGTCTGACAGTATCCAGGCTATTAAACATCTGAAAATGTCTGCAAATCCAGATCCTAGTACTATGGAAAGTGTTGCGACCACCATGAGTGCGGCAAGTAGCTACATCCAATGAGAAAGCAGGACTGTTCACCTGCTATAGCTCACCATCAGATCAGGAACGTGGACTGGAAAAGGGGGATTTTTTCAACTATTCAGATATGATGGCATTGTGTTAACTTCTCACGTGTGTTTTCATGAGAAACCATAGCTTGTTGCATGTTCAAAGCATTAGACAGTCATTTAGCGTGATGTTAGGTTGTCCTCGGATGCTACATGGAAAACCTCCCAGACGGTTTCGTCTTTCAAAATAAACTTTATCTTTTTTTAAGTTAGAATCAGAAAGTCTTGCAACAAAAGGACCATTGTGCAATACCGTCGTGCGGAAAAAGGCTGCCAGTCTTCTCTCTCTCTTTTCTTTCCTTTACGGGTGGAGTAAATAGTCAGCCAAGCTGTGTTGATGGAGAACTGCTTGGTGAATGAAGCAGAGAGGAAAAGCGAGGAGGAAACAGCCCAAGTGCTGAGAGCTAAGCTGTTACCAACTACCTAAAATGGCCATCTATCCCATACAAACTCATGCGTCTTCACCAGAAACGTGCAGAATCTTCATGCTTCCACAAGGATTCAAATGATGGCTTTCAACCACGTAAAACCCATCTGATTGTTTATTTTAAGTGTGAAGCACAAATCTTGAAATAAACAACATGGTACCACATTAGAGAATGGCTGCTTTCGTGTCAACTAGCATAAATCAATGTAGAAACTTGTAAAGGCTTATGCTGCATTGGACAAAAAATGGACAGAACTTTAATGACTACTGATGCTTGTTGACATAAGACTTTATGTAAGTACGCCAGCTCTCATAAAAGACTTATATAGGCCATTTAATTTTTTTTTTTATTTGTTTATTTGATTCTAATAAAGGTTTATCTTGTCTTATCTTATCTTATGAACACTAAGTGCTAAGTGTTGTGTGTGCATGTGTGTGTATGTCCATCTAAGCATAGAAATTGGAAAGTATGGCTGGCAGGTAGATCTCACAAGGCTGGACCTTGGGTTTACTGGGCTAGTGGAACTGTTTCTGCTTGTATATCAGCGACACTGCTGTGTTCTGCATCCCCTTTGTTTCTGTTTCCTACCAGAATCTAAGACTAACGACAGAAGAACAAGCCTCTCCACTTGTAGAACAAGCCTCTCCACAACATAGAAGTTTGTGAGTGCGGTTCGATATCCTTTACTGAAACATGGCTGCATGAGCATATTCCTGACTCTGTTGTGGACACTGATGGATCTTCATGTGTTTGCGTGGACAGAAGGGGGGGCTCGCTCTCTTAGTTAATGAGCGATGGTGCCATCCAGGTCACACTGTGATAAAGGAACGCATCTGCAAGCCAGACCGTAAGGAGTGTCTGTAATATCTGTAATATCTTACATGTTCTCACCATTGTTTACATTCCTCCATTTAACAGCATATCACGTCTGGGTAGGAGGTGGCTCAGTGGGTAGGGTACTTGCCCCCGGACCAAGAGGCCATGGGTTCGAACCCTACCTTCAGCACCACCACTGGGTTCCTGAGCAAGACCCTTAACCCCAGGTTGCTCCAGGGAGATTGTCCCCTGTAGTTAGGGAATGGAAGTTGCTTTGGATAAAAAGCGTCTGATAAATGCCGTAAATGTAAACGTCTTCAATTCTGCAACGAGACTCCAGACAAACACCCACATGCTTTCATCCTCATCTCTGGCTACTTCAACTACGTCTCTCTGAACAGGACACTGTGCATCTTCACACAGTTTGTAGTCTGCTAGACCTGAGAAAGACAGCTAATTAATGCCATAAATATACAAATACAGTAAAACAAAGACCCACAGAACTGCAGTGGATCTTCTTAGCACATCCAGCTTAGGCTGTGTACTTTTGGTCTGAAAATGTGTGAGCAACAATAAAGCAGTCCAGGATCTAAACAAATTAAAAAGAATGAAAAAAGGAATAAAGAGCTTAATGTGAATGGCAAAAGTGGAACTGGAGAATGAGTAGACAACTCTAGCTTTTCCACAAAGACTTGAGTGGAACTGTCAGCAGTTGGAAGGAGGCCATCAGATCCATCCCTACTTCACTGAAGGACATGGAACTTAGTTACTACCCATCTTAGACACACACACACACACACACACACACACACACACACACTCCTTCTGCAGCACCTGGACTGGTCTTAATGTGTGTGTGTGTGTGTGTGTGTGTGTGTGTGTGTGTGTGTGTGTGTATCTTTTGGAAACACTAGCCCATAAACGGGGTCTTGTAGCTTTCTTTTTTTCAGAAACACGTGAGGAGAAAGAG
>JBBPDB010111749.1:0-39102 GCA_037974465.1 Brachypetersius altus
TTAATGCTGGCCATTTTTTTTATTGCAATTAATTGCATGATTTTCTGTGATTAATCTCAGTTTTAACAAATTTCATTATCAGTGTTATAAACTGATTATGAACAGTATAAACTGAAAGGGACCATTTTTCAGCAGGGTAGCATGAATCCTTACAACACTAGTGCCCATGGTCCACAGTAGAGGTCGACCAATATACAGGTAAGTCGATATATCGGGTCGATATTTAGCATTTTTTATGATATCGGCATCGACTGATATTCATGTGTGCGTGTGTGTGCGTGTGTGTGTGTGTGTGTGTGTATAGCTGGGAATACTAAGACATTTCAGTTGAATGAACAGGACTGAATGAACAGGGATTACTCTAAAATGAGGATGCCAAAGTTCTAATAAATAATACATGCCTTATTATCAAAAATATTATTATCAAAACCGAGAAAAGAAATTACTATAATAATAAAACTATCCTTTATCATTGGAAAAAATATTGATTTTATTTTTGGATAAAAACACACATGCATTAATAAAACAAGTACTTCAAAGCTTTTCATCATTAGTGTATGATGTATGATAGTGTATGGAGTGATGATATAGTCTAAAAAGTTGCTTTGATTCATGTACTTTAGACTTTAGACTTCATTTGTTTGAACGGTCCAAAGACAAAGCAAGTTCTCCAGTGTTTTTCCATCTCCACAGTAACTGGGCTCTGGACACACACTCCAGTTTACTGAAGCTGCTAATGACTCATTACAGAGACATGCAGTACACAAAGCAACACACTGTCCACTTTACTAACACACCTACCTGGTGTGTCAACTAACTGTCCATTTTCTGAAGGCCACCTACCTACACTACATTATAAGACAATACTGATCATATATTTTCCAGTATATCAAAAAGTTATCATAAATGAAGGGATAGAGGTTGGTTACCACAAACATCACCAGTCAGGCTACAGGCTCTTACTGTACACTAGCAAGGTGAAGTTAAAAGGGAAGGATTCTGATTAAGTGGGTGATGAGAGTATTATAAGCATCAGATGACAAAGGCTCCGGACACAGCTCAGGATTCATAAACTGCACTGTGGATGGTGAATGCAATATCATGCTAATATTGTGCCCTATAAACTCTGTGCATGCAAGTTTGCTTCCTGCAGCCTGAACAGTTATCCAGGTAATCAATCTGACTGAATATTTAAATTATGTTCTATTGTGTTTATGTCAGGTTTTGCTGAATGTGCCCATTAGTTTTTACTGAATTTGCCCCGGGTTCTGCTGTATTTACTTCAGGTTCTACTGTATTTGCCCCATGTTTTACTGAAATTAGTTCAGGTTCTGTTGTATTTGCCCCATGTTTTGCTGAATTTAGTTCAGGTTCTGTTGTATTTGCCCCATGTTTTACTGAATTTATCTCAGGTTTTGTTGTATTTACCCCATGTTTTACTGAATTTAGTTCAGGTTCTGTTGTATTTGCCCCATGTTTTACTGAATTTAGTTCAGGTTCTACTGCATGTACACCAGGACCCGTTGTATTAGATCCAGATTCTGCTGTATTTACCCCATTTTCTGCCTGATGTCTTAGTGTTTGTACTTACCCCTGGTTCAGGTGACTCATGGTGTTGCTCCTCTCTCCTCGCGCCGCTTTCAGCTGATCACACTCCGCGTTACCAAGGAAAGACTGAGAGTCACGTGACGATACATCAGCCAACCTCCCTCGTTCTCTCTTCCTCCCTCTCTCTATCACCCTTTCTCTTCGTGCTCTATCTCTCTCTCTCTTCCTCCCTCTCTCTATCGCTCTTTCTCTTCCTCCCTCTCTCCCTCTTCCTCTCTCTCTCTCTCTCTTTCACCCTCTCTCTCTCTCTGACTCTCTCTTTCACCCTCTCTACCACTTTCTCTTCTTCCCTTTCTCTATTTCACCCTCTCTCTCTCTCTTTCTCTCTCTCTCTCTCTCTCTCTCTCTTTCTCTCTCTCTCTTCCTCTCTCTCTCTCTCTCTCTCTCTCTCTCTCTCTCTCTCTCTCTCTCTCTCTCTCTCTCTCTTCCTCTCTCTCTTTCTCTCCCTCTGTCTCTTCCTCCCTTTCTCCCCCTCTCCCCCTTTAATGTGGAGTTGGTCCCCTTTTGCAGTTATAACAGCTCTTCTTTGAAGGCTTTTCACAAGATTTTGGCGAGTTTCTGTTGGAATGTGTGCCCATTCTGTGGAGCATTTATGAGGTCAGGCACTGATGTTGGAAACTGATCTCTAGTGAGGCACTTGAGTATTACTAACAAACTGTGCAGCATCAGATGAACTACATTAATAACTGCAAGGTGGACCGACAGGTAAGACATGTCAAATAAAGTCAACAGTAAGTGGACACACATTTTACTACCGCAAGACACACACACAATAACGTGCCACAACCAGCATCACTGATGTACATAGAATGATCCACCACCCAAACAGTACCTGCTCACTAATAGTAACAGTCAAGTGTGTTAGAGCAGGAAAATACGTGTGCAGTACATCACATCTTCAGGACTGAGACTGCAACTACAATAACCTATTTTCTAACTAAAGAATTAATACTGATTATGAGTAACGGTTATAGATGTATTAAACTCATACCATGGCTGTAGAAGTGTACAGTGTTATAGGCCAGGCACAAACCACCATTTAGACTTGCTTAGAAAAGTCAAACTGACACATTAAACACACTTTTCAGCAGGTGTTTTAATCCGTTCAGTTCTATTCATTTTCATTTGGTCATTATTCTGTCACAGCAAACCTTTGTCCAAAAAACAGGATGGTTGGTTACAGTTATGTGGACCTTGTAAAATAGCACACTCTGGTGGTACCGCATTATACACTCTGTCTCGTTTACTCTGTTCAACTCTATTCTACTCCATTACACTGTATTTTAATTAACTCAGTTCTGTTCTACTCTATCCTGTTTTATCCTAATCTACCATATTCCATTCAGTTCTCTTCTAATTTACACAGTTCTTCTGTTCTACTCTAATCTATCCCTATCTACTACATTCTTGACTCTGCTCTATTCTATTCTATTGTATTCTTTTCTTTTCTACTATATACTATTTTCAGTCATCTAGGGTAGTGATGAACAAAACATGATTTCTATTTTATCAGCTTTGATTTCATTTGAGCCAGATAAGTGCTAAAATCACACCTGTACAATGACAGTAAAGCTATTACTAAATCTAAATACTATTACTAAGCAGACAAGCAAACAGAAAGAAAATGAGAGGGAGATTCCCATCGGCTTGAGTTATTCAGCTGAATGATGAGTTACTCAGAAATGGTTCTTGCTGAAATGACATTAGAAGACATTTTAATAAAACTCTCATATTTCCTCCACTGTTCCGACCCCAGCTTCAAAATCCATTTCTTTCATCCTCACCTTTATCTGACATTACCGCCAGCGCCTGTTAATGTTCTGTCCAAATGCCATTTGAATGAAAATGTTAATATTTTGTCTCAGCGAGTCTAACTCAGCAACGTCTACAAATTTTAAATCATGTGACCGAACTGTAAAGGGTGGCAAAACAATTCACTCTTTGAAAGTAAACGTAAAATAAACTATTGACGTTAGTTCTGATATAAGTGTTGGTCTACTGTTTGCGAACAAAATGCTTTTTATTTGAGTCTAAATTATTTGTCATTTAATTGATTGAATTGAACATTTAATTAGAAATATATGATTATATGAAATGTGTAATACTCCGGCGTTTGAGTAGAACAACATACAGTAACATTTTGTTCCCCACTATTCCATCAAAATCTACAATTTCCTTTTAAATCTGAGCTGAGCAGCAGCTGATAATGAATTCCACTCAGGAATTGTGGGTGTGTGAGACTGAGGGCATCGTTTGGAAGTCGTAGTTCAGGTACATCAATCAGCGTAAATTGTGTCCTTTTGTGCCGCTCTGATTGTGGAGTATGGGCCATTTTATTCACTGATTGTGCATCTCTTTCTGAACAGCTCTTTGAACAACACTGTTTTTTGTTCTCTGATTGATGGATTCACTGACGGATTCACGAACTGATTCACTCTTTATTGCAATAATGAACTAAAGTACCAGTTAACTCACTGAATCACAGACTGAATCACTGACTGAATCACTGACTGAATCACTGACTGACTCAGTGACTTACTTTTTTTAAATTCAGGGAGAAAAAGTATATTGCATCATTAAAAACATGAAGGGGGGAAGTGAATAACATTGATTATCTTGTTACAGTAGCATCTAGGATATATTATGCAGCAAGGCTCTTTGATGTATGTGGGCAGTGAAGACTATCCGATCTGGTCCGATCCGGACCAGTGGCACCGTACCCACACACTGCTCTCCAGGTGCCCCCTGTTGGTGGCAGCCCACTGCTTCCCTTGGTAAATGGGTTAAATGCCTCAAAAGAAGTTCACACTGTGTTGGCTGTGGTGTGTTCATATGTGACTTTAAGGGGCTTAAAACATTTTCTTTTATTTTGTGTGTGGCTGGAGAAGATATGACACCAAGAGGCACTGTGGGAAAATAGCAAGCTGGGGGAGGCAGTGTGATGCTCTGAACAATGTTATGACATTCATGTGGATGTTACTTTGACACAAATCACTTACCAAAATACTGTTGCAGACCATGAACACCCCTTCATGGCAACGGTATTCCCTAATGGCAGTGACCTCTTTCAGCAGAATAATGCACCCTGCCACACTAAAAATGTTCAAGATTAGTTTGAGAAACCAATCAAAGAGTCCAGATCCCCAAGATTTCTATGGGATGTGGGTTCTATGGGATGTGCTAGAAAAACAAGTCTAAACAATGGAGGCTGATAGGAATTATAAAACAGTTAAACAATAGAGCACATCATACAATAAACGGAAAAAGTGGAAAAAAGATAAAAAAAAACATATGCATACATTTCCCAACAAAATATATAAATAATTAACCTCATAATGAACATTTATAACTAGTTTACTGACTGCTCATGTGTTTTTTACTGCCAAGCAGGTGCAAACAAGTATAAGAGCACAATGCGCAGCGTTGGCAGGAATGATATAAAGCATGCTACCACTTGCAATGAAAATATGGGATAAATCATGTTTTACTCTCTGGCAGGAACCAGGAAAACACTGCCTACCAGAATGCATAGTGCCAAGTTGTTGGAGAAGGGATAATGGTCTGGGGCTGTTTTTCAGTGAGTCACAGTGAAGGTTAATGTGATTGCCACACCAAGCAAAGACATGTAGGACAAATACAGTCCTGGAAGGGAAAAAAGAACCCATTGCAAACATGTTCAGTTTCTCAAAACTGCTGACAATATTTCTCCTAATTTACAAATAAAAAGTTTTATATTTTTTACATTTTTTTCCTCATGAAATACCATTTGACTCAGATCACCTTATCAGTATGTCATTAAGCGGAATGGCAAGGGATGGCTGTCATACTCAGATGCTGATTTTAAAAACAAATTGGAGTGGTCTCTTTTTCCCCATGTGTGGATTTCAGCCAGCTGTGCCCGTGTGGACAAAGATCATCTTTGGGTTGAATAAGAATATCAACTAGCCTTTTTAGCAACATCCATGTTGAAAGAAAACAAAGAGTTTCTGAGATAAATAAATATATATACATATAAATTAGGACATATAAAACATCTTTGTCATTTATGTATAAACAACACATATATAAACCACACAAACCAAGCAACTAAATGATCCTTCAAGGTTTGGTAACATAGCAATGATTTGGAAAGCATCCCACTCAGTCACAACTCAGTGTTGGTGATTAATGCAAAATAGGTACTAAAGCATTTTCTACACACTGATAAATTGATTTTCTTTTTCTTTCCAAAGCCAATAGCGGCCTGCTTGCCATAGCAATGTGTCCAACATCTCTGCTGCCCTGAATAGAACCTGCAGCAATTAGACGTCAAGAGGCTAATGAGTCCACTTCACCTCAGCACTGCTCTGCCTGGGCATTTTGGGCCCGAATGTGGCCTTTTAATTGCTGTTATTAAATAAATCACTTCCCTTCTTTCCCAGCATCTGCAGACAGTTTGACTGGCATGCGTAATGGATATGTTTGTGGAGAAAAGCTTTGTGTTAAAGCCATACCAAAGACTTAAGCACATTTCAAGTGGGGAAATGCTGTATGGATAAGCAGAATTACTCCTGCAGGCTTTAATGACACAAATTGTTTTCTCTCTTAATGTGTTTTTCACCATTGTTGAGCTCGTCATGGGGAAAGTGGATGATGCTTCCTGGACCGAGCGCTCAGATTTAAAACCGGCTGGCCAAGCGAGGAGCGAGGATAAAGATGAAGATTCTCAAGGCTGACCACTGCACCGTCGACTTTCTCAGTCAACACAGACAATTTCATATGGATCACAGTACGGTACGTACACAGCCTTGTTTTAGAAAGAGTACCTCGTAATATGTGTTAAACTACCCTATTCAGAAAGGAGAACCTCAGAATGTGTTATACTACCTTATTCAGAAAGGAGAACCTCAGAATGTGTTAAACTACCCTATTCAGAAAGGAGAACCTCAGAATGTGTTATACTACCTTATTAAGGAAGGGAGCCTATTGAAGAAATATTACAGATCATTTACTTTACACATTTTTTTAAAGAAAGGAGTGTTGCAAAATGTGCAGTATTTGAGAAGATGAGCTGAAGAAGGACAGTTTAATCTAATGATAAACTCATTTTCATACCAGAGTGCTTTAAAGGGTCTGCCTGGCCGGTGTGAGTCAAACTCTACTTCACGGAAACTCCAGGACACAGCAGCGTGTGCAAGATGCTGTGACAAAATCGCTGATAGACATCTGCTCATGGTAAGAGAGGCATTTTTGTGCGGTTAAAATTAAAGTGTGATTTTGGTAAACAATTTTTAGCAGGAAAAAGGCAATATATAAATGTAACTTATTATTATTATTATTATTATTATTATTATTACTGTAATTGGCAGTAATAGTAGTGTAACTATAGCTTATAAAGGTTGCTTATCAATCACTTGTCATTGTTTTGTTTTATTTCAATACTTTTTTTCTTATATTTTTCTTTTTTTTGTTGTAAATCAGGTGAATGGCCTGTGCTGGCATGTTAGCTGTCTCTACTGCAGTGTGTGTCACATTGCACTGAGTGATGAGACCAGTTGCTACATCAGAGGCAGAGAGGTGTTCTGCAAACCTCATTATTCTGGGTACAGTACCCAAATGCATTATTATTATTACTATTATTATTAATATTTGTTCCATATGAAATCAAGTTATATGTAATTGTGGAACCTTTACAATTCTTGCTAAAAGTAAAATCAATCTTTTAAACCTTTTATTCGATGGATAATGTTTTCAGGAGGTCCCTGTGTGCGTGCTGTGGTCTGTCGGTGCAGTCCAGTGATTGGGTGCGCAGAGTGAAGGGGAACGTATATCATCTGACCTGCTTCTCGTGCTCATCATGCAAAAAGCAGCTCGGTACGGGAGAGCAGTTTGTCATGGTGCAGGACACGCTTCTGCTCTGTAATACACACTATGGAGAATCTCGACAAGGTGGGAAGAAAGGTAAACATCCCAAATAAACAAACATTTGGGGTGGCGGTAGCTCAGTGGGTAGGCTACTTGCCTCCGGACCAAGAGGTCACAGGTTCGAATCCTACCTCGAATCCTACCTCCAGCACACCACCACTGGGTCCCTGAGCAAGACCCTTAACCCCAAGTTCCCCCCCTGTAGTTAGGGAATGGAAGTCGCTTTGGATAAAAGCGTCTGATAAATGTAAATGTAAACAAATGCAGATATAACATGCAGTACAAACAGTTTAAGCAGATTGGTGCAACCTCTTGAAAGAAAGTAATCTATATCTCAAGACTGCAAGAGGCATCCCTGAGGTACCGTCCCCACACACTGCTCTCCGGGCGCTGTGTTCCTGGCTGCCCGCTGCTTCACTTAGTGAATAGGTTAAAGGCAGAGGAAGAATTTTGTGCTGTTCATACTGTGTGCTGTAGTGAACACATATGACAGAATGGGCACATTACACTTACCTGCCAACTCTGTTGCGTTCTATCAATTCGATTTATATTTAACACGCTCCTAAATAGGAAATCAGTTCTGGTCCTGGATGGGCATCTAGCACAGTTGAATGATTTTCTCTGTGCAACACGCCTGATCCACCTGATCAACCAAACAGTGCTGGACACCAGCCTGACCAGACCAAAGCTTAACACCACTGCATTGAGGAAAGCGCATGACACAGAAACTGTGTTTTTCACTGTATTGATCAAATGTAGGGAAGGATAAAAAAAATCACAGCAGCTTTGATACAACATTCTATCAGTCCATCTCATTCTAACACCTGTATAATGTAACACAGTAGTTCAACATTTACTTGATATTTTCACTTGTTTTAAAACTCTGGGGTGAATTCCAGAATAAACACAACCTGTTGCATTGAGGACAAATTATTTTATTTTAGCTTTAATGACATCTACAGCCTGGTCTATCTGTCTGTCTGTGCCACACGTAACATAGTTGTTTGGCATGTATGTTAATGTTTTTGCACACATATTAATGTTACCGTTGTCTATCCATTAATCCATCCACCCATCTATCCATCATTTTTAAGCTATAACCCATGGACAACATAATCAAATTGTTTATGTGTACATGTATATTTTTGCACACATAATAACCTGGGAATGCTTTGGTCAGGCTTCCTTGGGTTTGTGTGTTATTATTATTGTGTTAAATATGTGCAGTCTGACTATAAAGATCTGTCTCTCTTTTGCCTCACTTGGGCCTTTTTGTCGTTTTAGGAAACTGTGCAACTGTTGGCAATACTGGAGCCAAACCATCTAAGAGAACACGCACCTGTTTTACAGCAGAGCAGCTGAAGGTAGGAGTCACAAACTCCCTATGGACCTTCACACCCCCACTACCTTCACACAAGGGTACTTAAGGGGCTCCAAAAAAACGGCTGTCTCTGTAAACAGTCTGGACTGGGGTCAGTGTGGGTCAAATCTTTTGTTCCATCCCATTATTATGATAGTATCTGGGAGCTCATTTGTATTCATCTGCAAAAAGAACAGAATAATCAATATGAACTATTTGGACTTTGCTTTGTTTCATGTTTTACTATGTGACCTGCTCTTCGGCACCACAGCTGACACATGCTATCTTACAGATGGATAGATGGATAGACAGCAAGTTAAAGAGATAGCAAACATACTTGTGATGTAACATTTCTGAACACAGACCCAAATCCTGTCTTTTGTTCAGAATATAAACAAACATACATATATACATACATCTATTCACACATACATAGATATAATATAATATACAATACACACACACACATATATAAAACATAAATATTGTTCCACACTTTAGCGTGAACAGTGCTTTTGTTGTGCACTGACCTATCCCCCTGTTCAGAAAACACACATCCTATCTTGTATGTCAGTAATGGTTTGTATATAATCTATCTATGGAGGTCCTCTAGAATTGATACTTGACCACATGTCCTTCAGATGATGCAGGCCCAGTTTGCACTGGACAGCAGCCCAGATGTCCAGGCCCTGCAGACACTAGCAGAACGAACCGGACTGAGCCGAAGGGTCATCCAGGTCAGACAACTCTGGTTTCAGTTTCCCTCGTTACTGTACTTCATTAACAAACATTTTTGTAATGAAAAGGCTGGATCTTCTTTCAGCAAAAAAACTAGACATGTTTGATCTTTGACATTTACTTCTTTAACTTCGCACTGGAGCTACTAGGCTAATGTAGCTAACAGACTATGGAAGCATATGCTCCGCTGCAAGCTTAAATCACCACACACCTCCCTTGTCAAGTTATTCAGTAGTTGTTCAGTAATCGCACATAGACTTCCTAATGTGGTTTCTGACACTGCATGAAATGTTAAAAGCTGAAATTTGTGGATCTTTGCCCTGCTGCTTTAACCTGTTTTGTTCGTCACACAGGTCTGGTTCCAGAACTGCAGAGCGAGGCATAAGAAACGTGTGGAGCCAGACACTGCCCACCTGAAGCCTGGTCTGGAACAGCTTGTGTGGCCGACTTACACTTCTACATACACACCATACCTCAATGCCCCACAACCACTTATGCTCAGTCCCCCACACACACCTGTCCTCCACACAGCAGAACTGAGAGGATCAAACTCTTTTTCAGGACCAGAGATGTGTGGAGTAGCCTAAGACCATAGCCAAGTAAAAGTATTGTTACTTCTGTGAAATAAAGACTCAAATGCTGGTATCATTCCAAAAAAAACTTGAGGAATGAATTTTATCTCAGAAGGTATATCCCGAGGTGGAACTGTGTCAGGTGTTTTCACAAAATTAAACTGTTACAGCTCAAAAAGCAAACCCTTGGCAAATTTGAATCAGGAACCATCTTTGTGTAGTAACTGAAAAAAGGATGTTTTACTATGTTATGTTTGCTTTGTCTCGGTTGTCTGCCCGTCCACCAAACACCTTCAGTATTTACCTGTGTGCCCACAAAACTGCATATACACACTGAAAATAGGGTGCTTTAAATTGCAGTTGTTATTATTATTATAATTATACTCTATATAGACAAAAACTTTGCATTCGAATGTAGACTTTCATATGGAGTTGATTCCCTCTTTTGCAGCTATAACAGCTTCCACTCTTCTTGGAAGTGTCTCCTCAAAATGTTGGAGTTTGTGTGGGATTTTGTGCCCATTAATTCTGTCACGGATGTTGGACGAGAAGGTCTGGCTCGCAATCTCCGTTCCAGTTCATCCCAAAGGTGTTGGATGGGGTTGAGATCAGGGCTCCATGCGGGCTGGTCAAGTTCTTCCACACCAAACTCATCCAGCCGTGTCTTTATGGAGCTTGCTTTGTGCACAGAGGCACAGTCATGCAGGAATAGAAAAGGTTCTTCCCTAAACTGTGTCCCCAAAAAGCATGGTGTTGTCCAAAATGTCTTGGTCTGCTGAAGCATTAAGATTAAGCCCTTCATTGGAAGTAAGGGACACAAATCTGGAATAACAGGTGTGACACAACACTTTTGTCCATATAGTAAAAATGAAAACACTTTTTTGTATCAGGCCTCAGTTCTGACATCCAATCATTATAAATGCTCATTATATACATGACACCCCATCATTATGTATAAGTTTGAATAAAATGTAAAATGGTGCTGCAACAGCCTCCTCTGACTTGACTTGGAATGATCCCATTCCTTAAAGAAAATAATATGTAATATATAATATAATGTGGTTCAAGATTTCACCTGTCAAGTCTTTCGCTTGTTGACAGGTGTTACTGTGCGTCATTCATGGCAGCGGCTCACAGAAAGACTATCCATCATCTAACAAGTTCTGACAAGCTCTGTGTGGTGGAAACACTCCTGTGTTCAAGAGACTGTAGGTCCAGCCAATTACAGACTTAAATCCACAAAATGACAAAGCAAACAAATCACTGGACAGGACTTAATGAATATGTGTCAACTGTAATTTTCTCAGTATGAAAGACAGAATAAAGGCACCCCCAACCCCCACCATTCCACAAAGAGATGGAACGTTCATGAGAACAATAATTAATGGTTATTAAATATGACTAGTTTCTTTATAGAATAAAATACAATGCACATAAGTGTGTTTCTGGCTTACCTCGTGGGCAGCTGGAGTGACTAGTATAAATGGATCAGTATCTACAGTATCTAATGGTGTGTATTCAGTATTTAAAATGATTTTTTCAGCAACTACTATTATTTATACTGTAATCCCCCACTTTTCGTAAAGGTTACGTTCCAAAATTACCCGTGTATAGTGAAAAAACATGGTGTTGTGTTTTGATTTTAAAAAATGCCTTTTTTTATTGTGTAAACCCTAAATATGCCTCCAAATATGCTTTCAGAACATTTTAACGTCCAGTGGTTGACATAATTGTTTTGTTGTAATAGTCTAATGACTTGGAAGGTTGCCGCACAAAAAATACAAATGAGGGTTAGTTGGAAAGGTCTGCTGGAGATCTACCAAACTGTGGATTTTAAAGTGTCTGAGTGCTTTCCCCGCCAAGATATGCAACTTGGAAGGTCGCAGAACAAAAGTATTGGGACAACGCAGCGAGGTGAACGGGTCCCCTTGTGTGAAAACAAGAAAAAATATATTTATTTCCACAAAAAAGGAAGGAATAAATATGTTTGGAGTTTCCGTTTTATTGTGGGGATTTTTGTGTAAAACTATGAGTTTGGTTCTCAGAAAAAATCAGCGTGTGACTGAAACCGTGACTCCTGATCCACGTAAAACTGGGGGATTACAGTACTGTATTTGTTATGAATTATTCAGTGTCGATTACATTGTTCAGTATTTTCTATTAATTATTCAGCATCTACAATGAATATTACAATGAATGCTATAAATTATTCAGTATCTATGATTAACTGTTCAGTATTTACTATGAATGAATCAGTGTCTACGATACATTATTCAAATTTCAATATGAATTTTTCAGTAACTACTATTAATTATTTAATATTTACAATGTATTTAGTATTTAATACATTGTAAATGATTCAGTAGCTTTGATTGTTCGGTATTTACAATAAATTATTCCATATTTACTATAAATTATTCTGTGTCAACGATGAATAGTGTCTGTAATGTATTATTTGTGTCTATAATATATGATTTAATATTTACAATGAACTCTACAGTATCAATGATGACTATGTGTGTAACTATGATTACATGTGTACTATGAATTTTTCAGTGTACTACGAGTTATTCAGTGTTTACAAGTAATTTAGCATTTAGTATTAATTATTCAGTATTCCTGTGAATTATTCAGTAACTGCAAAAGTTTTGCACAGTAAATGCAATCGTATTGTTCAAAAGCTCATAGAGGATCGATCGGACAAAACTCCTGGTTCTCATCAATATGATTGTAAAGAAGAGTCTGTAGCCAGGTTTAGCAACCACTGGTCCGCGGACCACTGATGGGCCGCAAAGGCTTTTAACTTGGCCGTGAATGTAAAATTGAGACAGGCCGTTGGTCCGCAATTGGTTATTTAATATAATGTAATATGGCCAAGTGATAGATGGATAGATGGGCCTTGATGTTTCTCTATAGCGCACCATTTCACATCAAAACACCCTGAATAATTTTCTCTACATCTCAACCAGTGTATGATCCAAAAAAATTGGTGGAAATGACAAACCGTATTTGCACCTTTCCCTCAGTAGAGGGCAGCATGTCTTCTTTTTCTGAGGCAGGAATATCATATGAAAGATTTGAGTTTTTATCTTATGTGGAGGTTCCTAAACTGTGTATACTGTAGGTGGTGTTTTTATGTTTGGAGAGGAACAGGGTCTCTATCCCGGGCTCTGTCTGGAGGGTGGGAGGGACCTGGACTCCGTCCAGGAAGAAATAGATCAGGAACCCAGAGTTGTTCTGCCTTCCTCGTCCTGTCACAGGCAACACTCGGACTGTTACTGGGTTGTGAGGTCTTCACTTCAACTATGCAGGCGTCCCAGACCGACGACACACAGATTCTCGGTGGTAGGAACTTCTCTTTCTCTCTTTATTTCTCTTTATTTCAGTTGTGTACTACCGCTGCACACCACGGTCTTTAAAAATAAGGCACTGAGCTATACTGCCCAACTGCATGAACAGGGAGGGGTGTCGAGGGTGGAGACCAGAACACATACTTAGAAATCAACACCTGGTTGCTACAATGCTACAGATATACATTGCGAGAAAGCTCACAAACTGTTTTATCGGCACGTTTGAGGAATGTCATACTCAAACTTCACTAGAGGAGAAAAAGTACAGAACAGTTCCCCCTTTTCTGGGGTTGGTTCGCTCCGTTCCGATTCTGGTTTCAGTTTGAATCACGTTTTTTGCTACACTGTGTGGAGAAAAGTATTGGAACACACCTGTTTTTCAGGGTTTGTGCTAGGCCCCTTACTTCCAGTTAAGTGCAATCTTAATGCTTCTGCATACCAAGACATTTACGGCATTTGGCCGACTCTCTTATCCAATACATTTTGGGGCAACTGTATATTCAAGTCAATGTATTTGAATGTAGTCTCATTAAAGTCACTGTTGATGAAATGGTCTGGTGTCCCAATCCTTTTGTCCATGCAATGTTTCAGAAGCTATTGATGGTCTAGTGGCTAGGATTCGGCGCTCTCACCGCCGCGGCCCGGGTTCGATTCCCGGTCAGGGAACGAAGCTCTGAACAAATTCCTCCGGGATAAATAAAGTTCTCTGATTCTGAAAAGCGTTTATATTTACGGTTTTTATCGGACGCTTTTATCCAAAGCTAACTACAGGGAACAGTCTCTCCCTGGTGCAGTTCGGGGTTAAGGGTCTTGCTCAGGGACCCAGTGGTGGTGCTGAAGGTGGGATTTGAACCCATGACCTCTTGGTCTGGAGGCAAGTATCCTACCCACTGAGCTACCTCCACCCCTAGAGTTTATGCATTGCCTGTGGTGTTATTTTCTTCTCACGCTGACAACAGCTTGGTAAAATCTAATACATTTTATAATTTCAAGATAGTCTGTAAAACAGACGAAGAAGACTCAGACACCGAGAACCAGAGTAAGAATCAGAGTAAACCCTTACATGTCTGCTTACAGCCTCACCTTGTAAGATTTTTAGTTTGTCAGGATGCATATGATAATCCCATTACTTTATTGTCTGCTGCTATTTTATTTATTCTTATTGCATTAACACAAAGCCACTTTCTTAAGTCATTCTGCACTACTGATCTGCTGGTACAGCACAATACATCGTTATACACAGCAGTGCCAGGACTATTTTAAATGGTTTACCAATGAACCGGTTTACCACACAATTGTGAACCATAGTAGCCTGACTAACCCTGCCAAGAGAGTGGTCCACCTTTAAGACACTGCATCACGATTTAATATTCTAAAGCCCTTTATGTCCACACTTGTGCAAATGTGTACTCATGACTCCTGGGTAGCAACAAAAATGTAATAAAACACTTAAACTGTTACCCTCCGTCACTACACCAAATTGGGACATTCCACTCATGTCCAAAAAAGTATCCAGACAACAAGTGATTTCAGTTACATTAAATTAAGGCCATGCCCTGTAGTGGAGGACCAGTGGCCAGCGTATATTCCTTTGTTTAGATACAATCGCTAAATCTGTTTAACTAGGAGTCTTTTAGCCGGGAAGTCACCAAACCTCCAGGACTAGATCTGGACACCCCTGCATTAAGGTACATGCATTACTGACACAGTCAAGTGCACACACAGTAAAACCAGAAAAGTAAAGGTATTCTCTGGAGCAATCACCACGCTCAGTGCCAAGCATTGACCAAGCACCACTCATGTCTAAAACATCTGCATGTGGAAATCAGTTTCTCAACACATCTTCTTTTGTGCTTCTGTTATTTGTTTTGGCAGATGTGCAGACCTTGCATAAGGAGGCTTTGAGAAACCGGCTGCTAAACTCAACGCAGGCCAGTTCTCTTTTAGGTGGCCAGTCCATCAAGGAGGTCATTTTAAAAAGATGCTACACCCCCCTCTCCGCCAGTGTAAACGAGCTGTCCTGCCTGGAAGCTTCGGATTCGTTAGAGGCTGTGATCTCCCAAGAGTTTGCAGCAGAACGTGGGGCTCGTAAGGTCATGCTATGTGGAGGAGTTGGAATGGGGAAGACGACCGCGGTGGAGCAGCTGATTTGGGACTGGGCCATGGGCATCTGTCTGCAGCACTACACACTTCTACTGCCCTTGTGTGTGAAAACACTTTTGACAAGTCAACAGAGTCTAGAGAGCTTGATACTGAGCATGCACCCACACCTCTCTGCTGAGTCTCTTGCACTTGTTCTGCAGAGGTCTCATTCACTGCTCCTGGTGCTGGACGGGCTGGACAGCTTTCAGAACCCTCTTTCTGAATCTCCACCCTCCAGCACTTTGGTGAGTGACACACAGCAGCCAGCAGAGGGTACCGTGCTGTTTAACAGTCTGGTGGAGGGTTCTTTACTGCCTGGAACCTCTGTCCTCCTCACCTGCAGAGAAGCTCTGCCCCTAGAGTCTTTTCAAAGTGTTTCCTTACTAGGCTTCTCCAAGGCCCAGAGAAAAACCTTCTTTCAGCAGTTCTTCAATGACGAGGCCAAAGCAGAGCAGGTTCTCCATCACTGTGAGCAAGCTGTGGGCATGGTCGAGCCATGTGTGTGTCCTGCCTTCTGTTGGACAGTGTGCTGCGTGTGTAAGGAACACATGCCAGCGACACTGACTGAACTGTGCTGTGCGGTTACGCACACACTGCTGCAGGAGCACAGGATGAATGTGGAGCTGGGCAAGACGCTCCTCTGTGGCCTGGGAAAACTCGCACGTCACTGCACTTCTGTAACACACACATGCTGCCCCTCCGCTGATGTCGTCGCCTGCGGCCTGCAGCCCTTTCTGGGCTCCTCTGTCTTTTCAGCCTTCCTGCGGATCAGTGGAGATGGTGTCTCTTCTGATGCCACGTTTTCCTTCCTTTCACCAGTCTTCCAACATTTTTTTTTGGCAACCGCCTTCTACACTGGCCAGTCAGGTAGGGGTTTGCCAGATAGGGCTGCAGCTAGTGGTACTTAGTATAGTTGATAGTATAGCTGATTAACCTATCAATTAACCTCCGGCCATTCCCTGTCAATTTGCTATTCGCCACAGCACCACACAAAATATATTTAAAAAAAAAAACCTAAGCTGTCACCATTCACATTTAGCTGATGCTTACATTATAAGGAGTGTTTCAGTCCAGACTGAATTCAGAATGAGGCACAGTACACACTGGATGTTCAGAACAGAGGCACAGTCTTAAAAGCACATGACCAAATTAGCCTGTTTAATTCTAAGGATTAAAGAGAAGTTTGAAATGAATCGTGTGTTTTATGTAAATAAAATTACTATCAAGAGTAAGTGGACTTGTAGGTCTATTTAGAAAATATCAGTGCTCAAGTGGTATTTTCCACAAAGTCAGTTTAGATCTTGCTTTTTCAACCACTGTGGCGGGGACCGCAAAGGCTTTTGATTGGGCCACGAAGCTAAAATCGAGACAGGCCATTGGTCAACAATTGGTTATTTAATATCATCTAATGTGATCATGTGAGCCTTGGCAACATGCTGTGATAGATAGGTGGGGCATAATGTTGAAAAGGTTGAGAACCATTGGTTTAGATGACCTTCAGAAAACACTTCTAGCTTTCCTGGAAGGTTACAGTTCAACTGTAATATGTTTCATTTTTTTGCATGGATTCAATGCAACTGGTTACTTCATCTACATGATTATTATACACATTTAAATAATAAAATATCAAGATATTTTAATATATTGTAAAATTGGACTTTGTGAATATTGCACAGCTCCGCAGTCAGGGCAGGATGAATGCCGTATCCTGGAAGAAGGACCGGATCAGTATTACATGTTCCTGGCTGGGCTTTCGGACCCGGCGCAGCGGAAGTTTCTGGAGGCCTCTGCTGGAGTGTTAAGCAGCGGACGACTCTCGGAGTTCCACCAGTGGCTGATGAACTTAGTCGCAGAGGTGCTGCCCGGCATGCAGAAAGAAAAGCACTGGCATGTTCTCCGTCTTCTTCATCATGCTCGCAGTCCCACACTGATCAGAGAAAGCGTAGGGTCCTGCGCATGGCGGAAGATTGGCTACAAGGGTCTCCAGGGGCTGGACTGCGCAGCGCTGGCGTTTGTAGTGCAATGCCTGGGAGAGATTGATGACCTAAATTTGTACCATAGTGCATTAACAGATGAGCAGGCACAGAAGCTCACACCTGCCCTCCACCTGGCCAGATCCATCAAGTGAGTCCCACTAGAGAGGAACGTTTTGAGAAGAAAGTGGCAGATTTTTGCAGAATAGTTCCATTTCTAGTCTAATAGCAAACTGGTTTCAGGAGCAAGCCTTCTATCAGTACTGGCTTCTAGGAGAAGGAGTGACTGGATAGCGTAGTCGATATGACCATGGTCTTACAAAAGACTGAGATTTGATTTTTGATTCTCCATCTAGGCGCTATATTGACTGTAAGAGTCCCTGGGCTCCTCTTTTAATGCTGTATTTACTCTACAGTAGAGCACAGTTTTTTTTTCTTGTTTTGCCAACTTACCGGTTGGGTTGGTTCAAGGCTGAAGGGAGTTGAGCAAAGTGTGAACTAAACTGATGTTTTGGAGAGACTTAAAAAAAAAAAACAGTCAAAAAATATCAGTACTTTTAAAAACAGTATAAGATTTGTATAATGATTAAAGTATTGACTGCAGCGTGAAGTTACCCCTGTTAGCTCCTTAGAAGGAGAACTGCTCAAATATAAGTAGTGAATTAAGCTTCAAGAATAATGGCTCCATTAACTCAACCGGATTACCACTGAATGAAACTGGATTTTGTTTTGCAGGTGGCTTGGTTAGTAATGATTTCAATATCTTTTGTTTATGAAAGGCCAAGCAGTGATTAGAGCCAGAATTTGACTTGCTTTTAATCAAATTTTTTTACTTAAGTACTATGTTTATCATTGTCTGTTATTACCCTGTATTTTGTTTCATGATATACATGCTATGCATCAGCCAAGTAAAGTGTTTAAATTATTTACAGACAGTGCTTTAGTAAATTTGACTTGATTACACCAAAACAAGACTGTTTCATTCTTAATTAGTTTTTTACAGACTGTGCTTTTAACATGTAAACTTTGACCTTTTCAGTTTGCACCAGAGTTGTCTAAGTGTGAGTGTAATGACGCACTTCGCCCGGGCGATGACAGATGGACTAACCGCCAGTCTGAATCTGGCCCACTCCCGCTTGGGGGACGAGGCACTGAAGACCCTTTGTCCTGCCCTGATTCAATCCAACCTGCATACTCTCAAGTAAGACCCTGACAAAGGCTGCCATAATACAACTTCATAACACTATTTGAACACTATTTACATTGTGTGAACATTTCGTGGTGACTGTACCAATAAAATGGTCTAATGTGATTTGCAGTTAAATATTGTCACAGTAGCATATTCAGCTTTTATTTGTTCACACTTCTGGATGATTCATTATGACAATGATTATATGTTTTTATCCTCACCTTTAAATAATATACAACTGAATCATTGTGTTCATTTTAATACAGTCAACATTTGTATTTATTTATTTAATGTTTTTTTTTGTAATCATAATTCTTATAAAATATCATACGTTTTAATTATTTGAATTTAATTTTCAGTCGGTCTGACTCTCACTGTGTTTGTGTTTGTGTTTGTGTGTGCAGCTTGAGGGCTTGTGCACTGACTCCAGTGTGCAGTGAAGCGCTTGGTAAGATGTTGTCTGCCTCCAAGCTGTGTGTGTTGAATCTGGGAGCAAATGACCTGCTGGACCAGGGCCTTATTCAGCTTATCAGTGCGCTAGGGACATCCACCTGCAGGCTACAGGAGCTCAGGTTTACTCTCTTTCTCACACACACAGATGCAGGTACGCAGGCGCAGGCGCAAGTTCCCTTTTTGATGGCTTTTATTACAAAAACACAGACTCTACACAGAACACAAAAAGGCACGACGGCCTAAAACATACTGTACATGAACAGCGCAGACAGGATTGACCAGGTAGCGTTAAGGAATGTGTAAGGTTGGACCAGCACTGAATACACAAATCTTGGAACTTAAATACAAAACATACTCAAGACACAAACCAATCATCTGACACAATCACTTAAAAGAAACACCAGCTGAGACTAATACTAGGACAAGACATATAATTTCAAAATAAGAGTTCCACATACAAAACAACAACTCACTGACTGAGACTTGACAGTTCTCTAATTAATTAAGATAGGTATGTTTAATTGAGACATTTTTGCTTGTAACAACTTTCTATATCCTTGTGACCACCTTGGATTTCTTACCATCTGCTTTGCAACACATTAACAACTAGTTAGAAATACTCTAGCAACCACCTAGCAATATCCTAGCAATACCAGCCTGTTATTTTATCTAAGCAATCGCTCCACATTTTCCACAAGAGCTGCCCTTTTTTGGTTTCTGCTTGTGAAAATAGTAGGTGCGTAATTTATTAAATACTAAAGACAGAAGAGAAGCAATTCTAGCATTCCAAAAAAAATCAAGGGAGTAAATCCTTCAGTTTCAGATTTATGCATTGTGGTGTACAGTGGCTTCCAAAAATATTCAGTCTTCCTTAAAACTGAAATAGAGAATGTGAGCCAGGCCTTCTCATCTAACATCAGTGTCGGACTTCATAAATGCTCTACAGAATGAATGGACACAAATTCTCACAGAAACACTTGAAAAAAAATGTGGAAAACCTTCCAAGAAGAGTGAAAGCCAGTATAACTCCATATTAAAGTCTAAGTATCTGAATGTCCCTGTTGGTGTAATGGTCATGTGTCCCAATACTATTGTCCATATAGTGTATGTTATATAATCCAGACAATTATGATACTGTACAATTAAAGAGAGGTTTTTGCTTGTTTTTCTGAGACTGATATTTGACCTCTAGTTGGCTGTCCTGTACTGTATTGTGTCTCATTCTGAAGGCAGTCAGTACTGCACTCCCGAGGCACTGGTGTTTAAGTTTTGGCCCTGTCAGCAGTAGATCATTCCTTCCCCAGTGGTCTTTACATTCATTTGTGATTAGGAGTCCAGAAGAGCACAATTAGCTTTGCTCTTCCTAGGTGGGTAAGATGCCCCACATGTATAGAAAATGTGTGCTATGGTCCCTTTCTTTTGGTTTGAGAATTGCTATTTTTCTTTAGTAAACAGTTGTGAATGTTGACCTCGTTTTTGTTTTAGTTTGGAAAGATGTGAGCTGACAGAGGAGGTCTTCAGTGCGTTGAGCAGTGTGTTAGTGTCTGAGACGTCCAGGCTAAAGGAACTGAGCATTGGAATAAACCCAGTCGGGGATGCTGGAGCAAAACACATGTGGAAAGCTCTAAAACACAAGAACTGCAGTCTACAATATCTTGAGTGAGTTTCTCTCTTTTTCTTTCTCTCTCTCACCCACACCCACACACACAAACACAGGAGGAATGTAACTTCAGGATTTACAGTGTTACATGCAATGATTCCACACACTATTCATTGTGTTTGTTGGCTCATGTGTCCAGTCTTGAAATGGTGGGGCTCAGCGACGCCTGTGTTGAAGAGCTGTGTGAAGCTGTTGCCGCCAGCAACTCTTTAGAAACTCTTATTCTGAAGAACAACAACATGACTGATATTTCTATTCCCCGAATGGTCAAACTTGTTCAGGATCGTCCATTAATGAAAGAGTTCAAGTAAGTTCAAGCACTATATTATAGCAGGATATACTTACAACTTTTATGATACATTTATGTCCATTTGCAACAAGAATCGATTGTTTAACTATTTCACTGAATATACAAATGTGACCGAAAGAAGTCCTCACACAGAAGCTTTATAAGGAATTCACTTTTGCTATTATGTTATTTGTATCAAAAAATGGGCATTGTTTTCTTTAAATTGCATAAATCAATAAATCAGAACATTCCACATTCAATATAATTTAAGTGACACTTTCAAATGCATTTCTACACCTTTAATAATAGAGAAAACTGAAGCAGCCCTGTGGTTTTTGAGTGGTCTGATTTAGGCTGTTTCTGTTTTTCCAGTCTGCAGTATAATGACTTCAGCGAGGATTTTTTCGAGCTGATGGACAGCTGCCCAAACATACGATACTAACTCACTCTGAGGTCAGACACGAGAAGTCTGCCAGGTCGCATAATGGGTGCCTGTGAATGAGAAACTCAGATTGTTGGCTTACTCCAAGAAATGTATTACTAATGCCTTATAAACTGTAGAGCACTTATTAAAAATAAAATCTCCCAGTCTTTGCTTAAATTATGGTGTTATGTTTAAAACATGTGCTCGCAACCATAAGTCTATTCATTCCTTCAGAATGTTCACTTAAATGAAATCTCCAAAATATTTTTTTATTTCATTTTTTGCTTACAAATGTTAGTCCCAAAATCATGTTACGTCATATTTCTTCGTGCTATTGTTGGTTTTTGAATCTAGAGCTCTTTACAAATGTTTATACAGTATATGGACAGTTAAATTACATAATGGCATTTGAATACTGGTCCAAATTGGCTTCATATTAAATCAGACACGATCACATGTCTGGTAGCCTAAAGTGACAAGCAAAGCTGTGGTAGTGGGAAGGTTTCAGGAAGCTGCAAATGCATTAAGTACAGTCAACTCCATAATTATTGGTACATTCAGTATACATGGGTGAATAAAGGATCATGAAATATACATCTTTGTGGTTCTCAGTACAGAATCTGCATTTCTGGAAGATCCAACCTTGAATCAGTTTTGCATTTTGGCCGAGGGTTAGCTAGATTTCCATTTAAAATCTCCTGGTCCAGCATGCCATGTATCCAACCAAAGTTCTCAGGGCCTTTGAAGGAACTACACAGAGCCTCCACCATTGATAACTGTAGGTAGCATTAATGGTTAGACTACTGAAAAGATGTTCTTTGATGCCATGTCTAAATTTAGTTTAACAGACCCCAAAATGTCAGCATTTAATGCAAATCTCTGACTATGATCCTTGGAGAAATTTGTCTCTAAACCAGTGAAACAGGAATTCATTATCGAGTACCTGAACAGTCAAGTGGACTGTGGCACATATCGTTCTGTTAAAATGTAACAGGTTTTCTTTAATTAATTTACTTCAACAACTTCAACTTCATCATCCGTGGGCCCCTAGCAGCACTCTTGAGTGGCTAACACCAATTAAACAGGTCTTACAGGGAAAAAACTAATACAAGACTAAATGTAGTTTTGAGGGCAGCAGTTAGTGATGTTTTATTATGTGTTTATTGGAGCTGGAGCTGCCCACAGCTGGGAGATACTACGTATAGACTACAAAAGATGAGTATTTAGTTCATTTCCCCAAGCCACTTTAGGAATGTGACATAGTAGGTCAAATATGTTGAAAATCATAGTTCTTTTGACAGCAAATAATTTGATGACTGTGACAAACCAAGACTGGAGTTTATGTGCTAAAAAGATTATACTTTTCATAATCAATAAACCACATAGTGTATCACTTACTCATGTATGTTTTTAATTTCCGTTTAATTCTTTGTGCTGTTTTCGGCATATTATTGCGCCACCAAAGAGATGAGACATGCTTTATTACAATGCCACTGTATTTCAGTAATACATGAGATCATGACAATCAGAGATGAAAGCAAAAAATATTTATTTCACAGTATTTTTTTATGCACATTCAATGCTGTCTTTTCTTTCTCAAACACCATCACACTTCACAGGCTAAAATTTAGTGTGACCAAATCTTGCTGTTGGGTGTGCACAGTCCTGTGGTCTGGTACCTGTACCTATATTTAAGGATATGAGCTCACAGTACAGTGACTACAATGTTCATTTAACTTGTATAATGACAAATTCATTATTAGTACATGAGACACCTCTTATTTGAATGTAATATTTTGTTGACACCCTGATGCCCAACCAAGAAAAGATTTCTAAAGACAAGAAGTGGTCTTTGTATTCTGTTTAATTAAGAGATGCCTTAATAAGTTACATACACACCACTTACAGTGTAAATACTAGAAGGGGATCAGGGCTCAAACAGTCATGTTTTTTGAGTCAGCAAACCATAGAGGGTTCGCAATAAAGGGCAAGGAGTGTTCAATATCAGTTTCTCTGAATCTGTGTGTGCAGGCCAACAAAACAAGCACTATTAGTCACAGCCCCAAAACAACATTTCTTAGGTCATTCTATTTGACAGTTCTTTTAAGCACAATGGGGGCTTAATTGTGCTGTTTGCTTCTGGGCAGCAGAGACTGGAACGTTTGTTAGGTATAAACAGTAAATAGATGGAACAGAACACTGGCAATAACTGCAACTGCCTCACATTGCCAAAGTTTATTTGGCAGGAACAATGAATCAGAGTGGAGTCGGAAAAGGAAAGTGAACGATTTTGGCCCAGTAAAGTCTGATCCCTCAAGATTTTAAATCGAGCATGCGTTACCCCCAATAGCCTTAGGTTTGATGATAAAGATCTGACAACTTATTCCGTTCTGTTTCTTTTCATTTTGTTTTTGAAAGGAGTCTTGACAATCTTTAGTTGGAGCACCCATATGCCTCAGTTTGTAAATTTCAAACCTGGAGATCACATCTGAATGGTTTGATCTAGATCCTTGGCAAATCCTCAGTATAATGATGTTTGTTCTCTATTGCTCAGAGCCCAAAATACAGCAGTCTATTTCACATTTGCGGTAACAGTCTGCAGACAAAATACAGTAGCTTATATTAGGTTACTTTAAATTCAGGTCTAATTGCTGTAATAAGATTTGACTGAAATATGTAACACAAGCACAGTCATATTTCCTAGTTGGATAATTTTCCAAATGAATCCTCTCATGTTCCTGATTTTTTACCCCATGATCCTAGCTGGGTAACTGAGTACAGATGGTTTACAGTTTATTAAATAATTAAGAATCCTTCAGGATGGTTTGATATGAAATGCTCTATTGTAGAGAGACATCCTAGGCAGAAATCAGCACATTTCTACATCAAATAGTATACTGATACCAGAGACAATTATTCTAGTTTTGATTCTAGCTTCTAGCCTGAATACCATAAAGAAATCTGAGTCAGTACATTTCTCTACAGCCTGCTTCATCAATCCACTCTGCGTGAATTATTTTCATCTTAATAACTGAATCATGCAAAACTTCAAAAAGTTTGTAAAAGTCCGTAATGTACTTAGAGAACAAGTTGTAAGACACAAACATTATAAGGACAAAAGTATTGGGACACGCCTGTTTTTCAGGGTTTGGACTGGCCCCCTCACATCCAGTGAAGGACAATCTTAATGCGATGACATTTTTGACGCCATACTTCCAACTTTGTGGACACAGTTTGGGGAAGAATCTTTTCTATTCCAGCATGACTGCCCTCAACCCCATTCAACATCACTGGGATGAACAGGAACAGGGATTGTGAACCAGGCCTTCTTGTCCAACATCAGCGCCTGACCTCATAAATGCTCGAAAGCAGTGCGCCCCAACCTTTTTTGCACCAGTTTCATGTAAAACAATATTTTCATGGACTGGTACTAAATACAAAGTGTGTAAAAATACAAAGAAGCTCCCCAATGATGTTTGTTTTTCAAAATAAAAGATCTTTCAGATTCTGATAACCAATAAAATATTTTTTATTCTGTCTTTCTGCGTGGCCCGCTACCAAATAACTCACAGGTTCGCAGCCCAGTGGTTGGACACAGAAACTCCACAATCTTGTGGAAAGCCTTGCAAGAAGAGTGGAAGCTGTTATAGCAGCAAAGGGGTATCAACTCCATATTAAAGCTCTGTTGTAATGGTCAGGCATCCCAATACTTTTAACCATATAGTGTACATATGGGCATTTCTAAAGAAGAATGACTGTTGTTAAAAGAAACAGGACATCTGCACATAGACTTAAAATAAATGGATGAAGACAAAGTACTTCAGCCATGCATGTCCACACACACACGTACGTAAACGCACAAACACCCACAGACGGGGCCATTCTTGAACATTTGACATCTATTCTGAGCAAAAAATAAATAAACTCTCTGGTTATGACTTTTTGACAAATGCTACTGAGAAAAAAACACCAGAAACTACAGGGTCACCTGCAGATTGCTTACACTGCTTATGGCTACAAATGGCCAGGCACTCAGAGATGTGCTGGATGATTCTGTAAGGAGCTGATGAAGTCTGTGACTGGACGACCCTCAAAGCAGATCTCGTACACGGAGTTAAAAAGAGGAAACCTGGAAAAAGAGGTAGAGAGCGCGAGCGTCACTTACACAATTTGTTACACAACTTGGTGTTGCGCACACATGTAATGGAAAATAACATTGCTGTTGAAAGAAGTGGCACCTAAAGAAGAAGAATATATGGTTCCTCAATTCTTTTAATGTAAGTTAATGAAAATGTATTCAAGATTACCTCTATTTGTTCTTAATAATTAAATGTTCAAAATGTTCAAACAGTGAACATTTTATTTATTTTTGATTTACCATGGAAACCTCAGTTGAAGTACATTTGAGGTTTCCATGGTAAACAAAAGTATAAATACAATAAAAGGTAAAATAATTGAGCTACAAAGAAGTTTGGAGAGAGTCTCACTTGTTCAGCAGGTTTTTGTGTTTAAGGATAAGATGGACCTCGGCGGCTGTTGCTGGACCCTGCAGCTTCTGACCATTCAGCATCTCTTTCTCCAGCTCTTCTAATGACTGACACACATACACACAGAGACACAAGCTTAAGAAATGTCTTTTATGGATGATTTCCATTGAAACATATTACTTTTTTTTTAATTTAGCCAAATACAGCTGTTCGCACAGCTACAACTTCAGGAAACCTTAGTTACAATGACAAGACCGTATTTTTCTCACTTGCTCAAAAAAATTACATTTCCTGCCAATGTGCAGTTTTCCTGCAACTCTTTCAAGTTTGGAACACTGTCCATTCAACCAAACAGTCAGTCAAAATAAGTCTGAGCTTCTAGTTAAAAACACGAAGCTGCTGAGCTGGATTGTGCTGTATGCTAGATCATTAAAACTGGGCAGGTTGGGAAAAACTAAGGTGAATTTGCTAATAAATAAACATCAGGTCTTGAAAAGCCCCATCAAAAATCAAACATCACTCTTTTGAAAAATAAAAAGAGTTTGCTGGAGCATGTAAAAATTAAACCATTACCATTTATTATTTATTTTTATAACTGACGTGAGCTTATAACGTGAGTCTGCTGTGTGTTTTGCTCAACGTCTGTTTCTTAACATTTTGTCTCGGATTTCGTCAGTTTCTGGTGACCTCAGCTGTGATGTCAGAGACTCTTTCACTTGAGCCTCCACTCTCTCTCCCCTTAAATAACAGAGGCGACTCGACCACATTTGTTTTTAATGATCAGTATTCAGCCCCTGATTAATCAATCAAAAATCTGTATATTAATGGACTTTTTGATGCTGGAACCATTCGAACATTTCAAAAACTGTAGAGAAAGTGGTGCCAGCTAGGAAAAAAAAAATTATAATATTATAAAAAAATAATTATTATAAAACTCAACAAGAACAGTATCAGCAATCAGACTAAAATGAGTAAGTCTGTTCAGCTGGAAAAGATAAAATGAGTTTTTTGGTACATAATCCCATATAAATGACAAAATAGTGAATAATAGTGTAAAAGAGTTTATAATACTGTATGATGTAATAATAGTGGATAATTGTGTAACTACAACAGAACGTATTTATGGATAGAGTTTAAAATGGTCAGCCTTTCCTAAAGGCCTTCAGACCACTTTTGTTCACCTTTCCGGTCTTGGCGAAAGCCTCGGCTACGCGCCGGTTGCGTCCTCCGTAGCAGGTGGTGATGAGGTCAGCCACACCACAGCTCTCCAGAAAAGTTGATGCAGAAACAGGCCCAGCAGAGCAGAAGAAGCGCGCAAAGTCAATCATCTCCATCAGGCCCAGCCTGATCACTGCTGCTTTCGTGTTGTCACCAAAACCAAGACCATCACAGAACCCAGCACCCACTGCCACAATGTTCTGCAGACATAGAGTATATGAAAATGATTACATTAATGTCACTCACATTTTACCCAGTACTAGGGTACATAAAGTGACGTTTCATGTTCTGCTATGATCAGACAGGGCTACAATAAAATAAAATAACAGATTAAAACTGTTTATTAATGGTGTCTCTGTCCCAGTGTTCTAGATCACTGATATATGCAGATAGATCATTAATAACTAGGGCTGTGAAACTCCAAAACTCTAGGAAACCAATCCAGTGTATAACAAAATAAAATTTCATGATTCAAATCAGTTATTTTGGTAAAATTCAGAATTCAGTTTAAATTACATACATGTGATGGAGGAAACTATATGTCCAGTAGTAGAATTTAAGCAATAAAAACATTTACATTTATCAGACGCTTTTATCCAAAGCGACTTCCATTCCCTAACTACAGGGCACAGTCTCCCTGGAGCAACTTAGGGTTAAGGGTCTTGCTCAGGGACCCAGTGGTGGTGCGCTGAAGGTAGGATTCAAACCCATGACCTCTTAGTCTAGAGGCAAGTATCCTACCCACTACGCCACCAACACCCCTACAGAAATTGGACCAAATATATTCTACATGTTTATAATGGATTGTAAAATGTAAAACAATCCCTACCTTTGTACTGCACAGTGCACGGATGCATTTTACACCCCTAGTAAAAATAATAGCCTAAATCTAAACCATTCCATGCAGGCTTTATTTTTAAAAATCAGCATTACAGCGCCCTCTGCTGCATAAATTCATGTAATTGCAGTTCCTACAGCAGAACTACCCTGCAGCTTTGTTAAGAGTTGATGTAAATTCTGCAGCTGACATAACAACTTGCCAATTATCTCCACACTGCACTATATTTCCAAACGTTTGTAGAGACCTGCACATTGTCAGGTATTATTGGGAATTCTGGAAACTCTTGGTCAAAAGTGCAGGTATGACTGCAAGCTCCAGAGAAACAAAAGTGAGAAAATGAGAAGAGAATGAAAGGTCCACTAACCTTCAGAGCCCCACAGATCTCGACCACATCTGCTTCTTCAACAACAGTGACACGGAACTTATCCGTCTGCATAAGCTCCTTTAGCAATGCTCCTTGATCCTTATCTTTACAGCCTAATACAGATCCGCACAACAGAAAGGTCGTGTCCAGTTTATAGACAGGTTAGGAGGTTAGTCACTCTTGATACCATTTTAAATTACAAAACAACAAAGCCAATAAAAAAGACTGAACAATGACAAAGTTTCAAATAGACCTAATTCTTGTAATACCCTAATTCTTATTATGATGCAGAATCTGAAACAGCTCTCCGCACTTTGTATAGCACTTTGCTTAGATTATGAAATATTCTATAATGTATTAAGAAGTACATCCAAAAAGTACATTTAAGATTTAGGCAGCATTTTCTGCACTATTTGATAGAAATACCATGGAAGATTTAGCGATATAATCTGACCCACCTAAATCTGACACCCAAACATTTGCAAATGATTTTGTCTATATTGGTTCCCTTTAGGGGCTGATGTTATTTTCACTTATACCATAAACATAACTTGACTGGAGGTGTTTAAACTTTTACATATGACTGTAAGCGGCCTCTGTTTCTGACTCTAAGGGGTGCTGTATGAGAATTAAAAATGTCCATTCTAGTTCGTCATGAAACTGACAGATGCTAATTCAAGCAATGCATTAAATACATTTTTATCTTTAAATAAAAACGGACCTATCGCCTTAAGATATTAGATGTTATGAGCTGAATTGCATTAATATTTATGCTTCCTCAATGCTGAACTTACCAATGGTGGTCTCACAGAATTTTTCATCTGCCACCTCATTTGCAATGTTAGCACCCATTAGCACACTCATGCTAATACCGAGCTTCTCCCGGATCACTTCTGAGATGAGCTTCAAGCCATCAGGACCCTCATCCACCCCCTACACACACACATATATACATACATATGCATGAGCACAGACAGAAAAAATCTTTCAGTAATATATGTCAAGAGTGAATATACAAGTCATGTGATCTTATTTCTCCTTTTTACATGCAGACTGCTGAGTGTGTGGAAGATACAACCAGAGCAAATGTGCTGAAACATCTGTGCACGTACACACGTGTTGAGACACATGACAAATCTGAGATGCTCAGCAGAAAGGACAAAAGTGAGACATTCATATTAGAGGCAAACTCTTAATTGAACCCTATAAACATGAAGAGAGCCCACCCTATAAAAGAAACACAGAGAATATGGAACCATTTTACCCTAGAAGACAAGAGACGTATGCTGCAATAACAGATACATGTGTAAATTTGTGACTTTACAATAAAGCCAGAGGAAAATGGGTCCAACCGACAGGATAAAGAAATCGATTTCGCTTTTTTGAAACAATGTTTCAAGTATATATAATGCATATGTGACATACTTTATAATACATCTGTAATTTTTGTATTATATTATTTTGTATTTTACATAAGCATTAATACATAATTAGAATACATTTGTGGCGTGGCTTTATTAGCACTCATGGTAAAGGTCTTTGGGATAAATCAGCTCAATCTAACACTAAAAATCAAATCTTAATGGAAGTCAAGGAAAACTGTCATGTTGTGCGAGTATGGAAGACGCAACCGCGGGATAGACTTCAGAACAAACAAGCTTTATAAACTCAGACACAGAATGAGCTCAAGAGGTCCAAACGAGAGTCCTTCACAACAAATCTGCAGGTTCCAGAACACCTCGGCAGAGCTGATGCGGACCAACCTTACTGGCCACCATTGCAAGTAAGCCTAAAAGTATCTAGGGTTACTTGGAAAGGCAGGCAGAGCTGGACTGAAGAGGCATGAGTCCCCGTTCCCTTCGTCCCACATAAGCTAGAATAAACTCACACAGACACAACTAGGATAGGAGCTCGGTGAGCGAACGCCCTCTCTCTGGACCGGCTGGCTTTTAAGCTGTGTCACACAGAGAGGTTTGACACAAACAACCAATCACAAAACTATTACTCTAGTTTTAGAGACACTTAACATGAACACGAGACACTTGTCTGTAATCAGGCGTCTAGCAACCCAGCTGCCTCACGTGCAGAGCCTCCAGCCTCTACACCCAGGTTGCCCCGGCAGTCCAGACACACCACATGACATCACAAAGATGGAACAAGACATGTACACACTGGAGGTGTGACCGAGCCAGACGTAACAAAAACAAAATCCTTCTCAACAATATGTAGTTTCTTTTATATATGAAAACCACTTGCGTCTCAGTCATTGCCACCTTAAGAAAGCACACTGGTACAGTGAGGAGAATAAATAGACAAAAATATCCAAGGATCACAGCTGGAGATTTGCATAAGATGATAGCAATCTGGGGTGACCAAGTCCCTGAAATTACATTAAGATGCCACGGCTGTGCCAAGAAATGACTTGGAAGGTGTGCCAGAAGACAGCCATTTCTTTTTCCTCTAAAACATATGTAAGCACCTGGAGTTTCTTTGATGCTGCATGAACTGGGTTTTGTGAGAAAAAAATAGAGCTTTTTGGGAACACACATAAAAAGAAGATCTGGGCTATTTGGGGGCTTTTCAAGGAAAACAGGCCCCAAATAGCCCAGATCTTCTTTCAGCCATCCTAGTCCCCTGACCTAATCCCCACTGAAACCCTGTGCTGTGGATCCTAGAGGACTAGTCTCAGATTGCTTGCTCTGTATTCTCCTCAAGCCATCAAGCCATTGCTTTAATGTTGCCAAAAGGAGATAACACAAAGTACTAAACACATGGAATGTTTTCTTAGGCTTAAATGATCTTTCACAAAGACTTTATTACCTTTTTAACATAATAACTATGTCATTATGTAAGTCGCACATGCTTTTCAAGTACCTACATGTTTGCTTGTATGTAAGGCCTCATGTCTTGATGTTGTGCAAAAACAAACCTCTGTTTATGTGTATGTGTGTTTGTGTGTGGGCGCACGTCAGACCTTGATAAGCGACATTCCCTGTGCATCTTGTTTAATTTTTCCCTGAATGGTGTCGCACACTTTGCTGATAAACTGATGCGGGATCACAAAGAGCAAAATATCAGCACTGTTCACAGCCTCAACAAGATCCGCCACTGCTACCTGAGAGAGAGAGAGAGAGAGAGAGAGAGACAGAGCGAGTTCAACTCTTGTCCTTCACAGCTGAACTAATGAATATAATTTAATATAATTTAATCATAATTAAATGTCATATTTTTGTTTTATATATTGTTTGTATATTGTCATCGTTTGTTTGTCTTCCTTAATGTAGGGATGTCGTTTGAGTGAAAATGAAACAGCCCATTTTGAACATTTCACCCTGTTGCCATTTGACAAAGATGAAAAGTTGACATTTTTCACAACATTAAGTTAGTTTGTAAAAAGAAAGAAGTGATGACAAAGTTCAGAAATTGTCTTGTGATGCACTAGTTTAAATATAATTACATAAATCCATCAGCCTCATTTCTCCTTTAACACATTAAGCCTGTTTGTAGACCTACATCTATTTAACACAAGATTAAGGAGTTGTAGAACTGTGTTAGATAGATGAGTGTTGACAGATCAACAAATATAAGATGACACCTCTGGGGTCTTAATAGAGTCAATAGGTGTAATTAGACTGTACAGCTCACATGGTCCAAGACAGATTAATTACAAATTGAATTGTGGTCATAGCCTTTGTCTTTTATCCAAAACTCACACAAGTACATCATTTTGCAAGGCAAAGTGCCTACAATTATGCCTAGGCCTTTATTGCTCATGTGGCATTATCATTGTTAGCAGTTGTAGTGATTAGTAGATTTTTAGTCCAGAATGTCTGATTAAAGTATAATTATAGTCATTCAAACAAAGTGTTTTGAAAATCAGTGTAAGAACATGTTGTACACTGAATAGCCACCCATCCTTTCCACTACACTTCGCACTATCCTTTGCACCCAGCTTGATAAAATTAAGTGTTAAGTGTCATTTTATTGTCACCATCAATTGTGTACCTGGGTTTGTCAAATGGACTAATTGCTTCAGCATTCAAAGAGAAAGAGAGATCAACGAGGAATGAAGAACTTAAAACTATTAAGGCAGCACAGAGCTGTAAAGAAGTTGTTCACCACTACAATCAGTGGTGATTCAGTGTGATCAGAACACAGCTAAAGCCACAATATTTAAATTAATCAACACCTACAGAATTGATACACATCAAGCAAAGATAAACAAGTAACTAGGAACTGTAGTTTAGGAAGTAATTCAGTACTATACAAGTTACACACTGTAAAAGCCAAATATACACTGCAGAAGTTATTTCAAAAATGTAAATATTTATGGGTAAGGTTTGAGTTCATTTAAGCAGTAACATTTAATTAGACACAGCAAGAGTTAATGCAACCTAGTAAAAGGTTATGCGGCACAGTTAATAAAGAGTTAATAAAGAGTTCATCAAAGTTCTGTGCTCTCTTTGAGTTTGATGGGACCAAATCTCTCACCACATTCTCAGGCAGTTTGTGCCCAGGCAGGTATTTGACGTTCTCGTGCTCCGTGTTAATGATTTCAGTGAGCTTGCGGCCATTTACCACCTCCTCAAAAACCCACATGTTAACTGTGGAGTCAAATTTTGGGTTTCGTCCTGCATTCAGCCCGACTATTTTAGCAATGGCAGAACCCCTGGACGAGAGAGAGAGAGAGAGAGAGAGAAAGAGACAGCATTAAGATTACATTAGGAAATGATATTTTTGACCAATTTTGCCCTTACTAACTGCAATTTACTTCTCACCCCAAGTTTATTTCTGACACTGATCAGTTAACCTATTTGTGGTTAAAACCCGTCCTTCACAGCTGGATGGCCCCAGAACCAGTTATTACTTTATTTATGTACACACAGTCAGTCGAGTTGTTTGTGACTTTATTTGGTTGATGTCCAACACCAAGGTCTGTTCACAAGTCACAATGAAGGACAAAATGTCTGACTCATGCTTGTATTGTTATCACACTGAAATAAAATAATGCTTTGAATGTACATAGTTAGAATGTGTATTTTTTTTCTCCAGAACAAAACAAACTGAAAGACAGAAGACACATGAACCATTTTTCTCAGTTATATACAACCCTGCAGCCAGCAACGCCATCACGTGTGTTCTGCAGTCTGTATCATATGACAAATGACTTTGGCACACATTCCTGAACCCCAAGCTTGGAGTGTAAAGAAACTGGGTTAAGCGCATGTTATAGGTTGACTGACTTGACCATATGCTTTACATGTTTTCCACATCTGTTCACATTACTGGGATGCAGTTGGCAAGCTATAAAGGGTACACACTCATCTGCTGGGTGCTGCAGCGCACTGGGGACACATAATTACATAATGTCAGAGAAGAGAACCTGTGCTCAGTAAGCCAGGCTGGACACACTGGCATGGCATTGTGGACTGCCATTAATGACTCCTAGGATTCCACAAACAAGGGGATAGGCTGAATCTCATAAAGTGCACCACACGGGTCGTTGAATTGGAACTCACACAAACAGCGTGCCATGTCATTAAGAACCATTTGGAGTTTAGCGACTGTTTCTACACAAAAATAGAACAACACACACACGTCTAATATAGACGCTGTCTGAAATTTCATATTGAAATTTAGCTCTATACATAATAGAAGAAACCATTTTAGCCCAAATCCTGAGTGTATAGCGAGCAATACAATATAATATAATAAACCTGGCATCTAAAAAGAAGGTCGGTAATACACATTAGTAGAAGAATGAAAAACGTTTTTCGTAGTTTTACCAGTTTCCAGAGCCAACGATGCAGACTTTCTTCAGCGTTGCCATGACGAAACTTCAGGCTTCTTTGTCCTGGCAAACTTTTGCCACTTCTTATTTGAAGCCACGCCCTCTGCGGCTATTGGCCAATCAGAGGGCGGCCCGACCTCGCTCCTATTGACTGGCAGCATATCTGGAAGTGAAAGTCAAAAACAATGTCCTCAACTCCTATTAACTCACAGCTTAGTACAGTTTTAATGTGTGAAAATACGTCTTTTCACTTTTTAAATGTCTATTCGTGAGAATTGCACGCTTCTCTGTGCTGTGAACTTTCCCCTCACTTGGCCAACGAGCTAAATGCGTCCCATTCAAAGCTTCAGCTTAGCTCCTCAAGAGGGGATAAATAAAAACAAAGAAGGCCTTATGACTGGGGAACTATGAACCATTTTTGAGCTGGTTGTGGCTTAGTTAGGAGGGAGAGGAAGAAACAGAAAGATAAGAGAATACACGTGGAATAGGAATGAAAAAAAGTTCCCAAAAGGCTAATTCATAGATCTACACACTTAGAGTATTGGGACCTTTTTTCAGGGTTTGGGTTAGGCCCCTTACTTCCAGTGAAGGGTGATCTTAATGCTTCAGCATACCAAGACATTCAGGACCACAGCATGCTTCCAACTTTGTGGATATAGTTTAGGGAAGACCCTTTTCTATTTCAGCATGACCGTGCCCCAATGCACAGAACAAGACATGGTTGAATTAATTTTTCTCATCTAACTTATTGCATCTAGCAATGTATTCCTTTCTATTATTTGCCGTACATTCAGGACTGAAAGACTGAAGGCCCTTTAGAGTGAAGGGTGAGCTGGGTGGGGCAGAGTTCCTGGGAGGACTTTTGTGTTTTTATGAGAAACAAATGGCTGTTTAATCTCTGAGACAGAGATCCTGGGTGATTATGTGGTGTTGTGTCTGGCTGCTTTTCTGTCTCGTTTTTCATTTAAATGCTAATAAAATGGATTGTTGACATGCATTATGGCACTCACCTTTGATTAGATGCACTCTGGAGGGCGGTGGGAGTACACACATTCCTTACCCAAATAAAAGTGTAAAACACATATTTGAAGAGCAATGTCTCTCTTTAGTAAAGATACCAAAGTGTTAACTTAGTATTAAATAGTGTAGGACAATTTATCACAGATGCACCAGGATAAACGTAAAAAAAAAGATATATCCAATAAATCTGGAATCGAGTCTTCAGAAAAGATCAGCATTGATGATTCCATCATAAGAAAGAAAATGGGCCAAAACAGTTTCCAAGGGAGAGCTGCACAATTCACAACATCATTCCAAACACGGTGGTGGTAGAGTTATTGAATGGGAATGTTGTGCTGTTTCAGGGTGTGGATAAAACAGAAAACCTTGATCCGAAGCTCAAGAGAAACTGGGTTATGTAGCAAGACAAAGAGGAATTCCACCTTTGAATGATAAAATAAACCAACATCTGGGTCAAAATGAAGTAAGGCTTTGGGACAAGCCCAGTCAAAGCCTTGAGGTGAACTCCATCAAGATGTTGGGGCAGGACCTTACATTATTAAAGCAGTTCTGGCAGGAACTGGGTGTTCTTTTCAGAACTGAATGTGTGGGTTGGGGGTTGTTACACCATGAAATTTGAGTGAAAAGTGATCTATAGAAATTGGTGTTCTACTTCAGATCGATTTTTAGCAGTCAGGCCATATACTAATTCCATGTCCAACACCTAAATTAAGATATCTGAACAGAAATACTAGACATCCCACATTTCCAACCCCCCCAATTGCTTTGAAACTTGGTTAGGTTGGGGAACATGTCTCACATGAAACCACCCCCCACACACCCAAACAGATCTGCTACAGTTTCTCCTTTTGTCTGAACCAGTTTTTTTTCTGTTTGGCCTTCTGCTGGTGTGCAAAGCCACACCTGGACACTCCAGAGATTTTATAGATTAGTCGACCCCTCCCAACATCTGTCATGATTAGTAATGAGCCCCTGTATAATCCCACCTTACACTTCTACTAAACCTCTTTCTCACCTTGTCCTTGTCAGGTGAATTATGGTGATCTGGGACATGTATTTTGGGACATGTATATTCTTGTATTTTGGCTTTCAGATACCCCATCTTCCAAATGCTCTAAATGAATACAATGCATGGTATGTCCAAAACTATTCATACCTTTCCAATAAATGAGTTCTGCTGCTTTAAGGTGAACCAATTGCTGACACTGGAGTTTAGTTGCACAGTTATACAGCTTGTATACTCTACATATAAACATGTCTAACAATGGGATTCCCTTAAGCAGTCACCCATGGTTACCATGTCCAGTGCCAAGCATAGACTACAGTTAGCTGACTGATGAGGTGTATACACTATTATCGTGTATCATGTCTTAGATACCATAACGAGGCAAAATAAAGGGTGGCTGATCAGAATATAGGTTGATGGGGGTACTGGTGGCTTAGTGGTTAGAGAGTTGCCTCTATGATCAGAAGGTTGTGGGTTTGAATCCTAGGACTGCTAGCGGCACCTCTGAGGATCTCTCGGGCAAGTTACCCTCCCCACACACTGCTCCCCGGGTGCTGTGCTTCTGGCTGCCTGCTGCTTCGCTTGGTGAATGGGTTAAATACAGAGAAAGATTTTCTGGCTGTTCACGTATGACAAATGGACTGCTTTGTCTTATATAAACCTCTTATTGAAGCTTCAACTATTGATTACCATTGCAATGCTTTCATTATATTTTGTGTAATAACAGGCAAATAAAAGTAACTTCTCTTTATTTTATGGGCAGTGAGTTTTTTTGTGTACAGCACGAAACTTTCTGAAACCATCCTATGCTAATCATTCTGACCCCCCTGTAGACTGTAGACAGAGGGGGAGCTGGTGGCCTAGTAGTTAGGCGTTTGCCCAGAGATCAGAAGGTCATGGGTTCAAGTCTCAGGACTGCTAGTGGCACAACTAAGGTACCCTTGAGCAAGGCACCCTCCCCACACACTGCCCCCCTGGGCACCCCCTATTGGTGGCAGGCCACTGATTTACTTGGTAAATAGGTTAAATACAGAGAAATAATTTCATATTGTTCACATTGTGCGCTGTGGTGTGTTCACGCGTGACTATAAGGGACCACTTTACTTTTTACTTTAAAATCTACATACACTGTAGATTCATACAGGATAAAACACTACAATTACTGTCAGACTGTAAAAAATACACAAACTGGGGATTTCTACTGGATTCAGATCATAGATTCTAATCTCTGCTTTGTAAACTGTTCTACAAACAAAACTAAACTGAACAGAACTCCACCCAAACCTTTCTGATTCTGATTCCGAACACATTTTGTGCACCGCTTTTGATAAAAAGTGTGCAAAAAACCTAATTTGATACATTTATTCATTAAAAAAATCACACAGAATACAGCCACATGATACGCATCAAGTCATTACAGATACTGATCAGGATAATAACAGGAGCAAACTCTTGGTTACCAAAGCTGCTGTACATTTCTCTAGTTCTCTTGTGATTTGATAATCATTCAAATTTTAAAACTGAACACAAGTATATCAATATTCCACCACCTGGTTGATAAAGAATAGTATTGCACACACTGCACCTAAAATCATCACCACAACCAACTAAGAAGTAAGATGCAAAAAAACACCATAAATCATACTAAACTATAAAGATGATGAAACATGGAGCCTGGCCTATATGCAGGCATTTGGCACAATAAGCAAATCTATTAGGTTTTGGTGTGGCTTGGCATTAAGCTATAAAGATAATCAAATCTCTCTTTGTCGCTTAAAAAAATCATCTGCCCTGCACAGATCACAAATTTACTGACACACACACACATACCACGAATATACACACATGCATAGACGAAATTGCATGCGTACCGCTGCGCACGGAAATGCACATGAACGCTGGCATCCCAGCACACATACTTAAATGCATACATACATACATACATACATACATACATACCTGCACACCCACACTCCTGCTCCCACACATATACATGCATTATCACTCTTGCAACATGCCAATGCACAAATATATCATACATAAGGCAAGTACTCTCATGCAAAGCCACTGGGCAAATCTCCAGTTCGCTGTTACTCTTTGATCAGGAATGGAATGATGACATCATAAAGCAGCCCACGGCAGAGCATTCAGTGTATGTTTGTGTGTGTGTGTGTGTGTGTGTGTGTGTACGTGCGTGTGTGTTTGTGTGAATGTGTGTGTTTGTGTGTGTGTGTGTATGTGTGCGTGTGTGTTTGTGTGTATGTGTGTGTGCGTTTGCGTGCATTATACTTTTTCCCACCACACCACTGTGGGCAACTGAAAGAAGCATGCAGCTTCATAGCCCAGCTTGTGCATTATCAGCTTTTTAAAGCCAGATTCATTTCAGTCTTCAAAAAACCTCTTTATGCTGTATCATACACTTGATTGCCATGGATATTAATTTGAATACGTGTCCCTGAACATTGAAAATAACAGATACTCAATGCCTTAAGACTCAATGGGCACTTGCTGACTTCCATTTGAAATCTGTGACACAAATTCTACAATACAGGTGTTAAGATGGGCAGTTGGATGGCCTAGTGGTTAAGGCATCCGCCCCGTGACCAGAAAGTCAGGGTTCGATCCCCAAGACCGCCAGGCACCACTGAGGTACCCTGAGCAAGGTACCGTCCCCACACACTGCTCCCCGGGCGCCGTGTTCCTGGCTGCCCCC
>JBBPDB010111763.1:7812-19789 GCA_037974465.1 Brachypetersius altus
AGTTTCCCTATATACTGATATATATGAGTTTCCCTATATACTGATATATATGAGTTTCCCTATATACTGATATATATGAGTTTCCCTATATACTGATATATATAGGTTTCCCTATATATTGATATAAATATGAGTTTCCCTATATACTGATATATATAGGTTTCCCTATATATTGATATAAATATGAGTTTCCCTGTATATTGATATATGTGAGTTTCCCTGGCTGTTCAGACTTGTCTTTCTTGTGTTAAATGACAGGTGCCGTCAGGTGTAGTTATATGAGTATATGTAAATCTCAGTGGTTTTCTAAAGGGCGTGAGTCTGCACCACTGACTACACCAGGGTTTAGATCAGAGTATCAGCTGCTTTGTAACCCGATGAGTTGTTTAGGTGTGATGCCGTGCGCTCGCCCTGCCATATGCCTTCCTGTAGCTCTGGTTTGTTGCTGGGCCTCTGAGGCTTGTTAGCTTGTTAGTGTGTTAGCGTGTTAGCACTGGGGCTGTTTGCACCTGCTAACAAGAGGTGTGTGCATGTGTGTGTGAGAGAGAGTGTGTGTAAGTGTCTGTGTGAGTGTGTGTGTGCGTGTGTGTGTAAGGAAGAGGGAGGTGAGGGCTATGACACCAGAAAGCTCCCCAAGGCCAAATTTCTCTCTCTCTCTCTCTCTCTCTCTCTCTCTCTCTCTCTCACTCTCACCACCCTCTGTCTCTCCTCCTCGCTCTCTCTCGCCCTCTCTCTCTCTCACCACCGTCTCTCTCTCACCACCCTCTCTCTCTCATCTTCCTCTCTCTCTCTCTCCAACTCCCTCTCTTTCCTCTTCAGGTCTCTCTCTCTCTCTCTCGCTCTCTCTCTCTCTCACCACCGTCTCTCTCTCACCACACTCTCTCTCTCCTCCTCCTCTCTCTCTCTCTCACCGCCCTCTCTCTCTCCTATTCCTCTCTCTCTCTCTCTCTCCAACTCCCTCTCTTTCCCCTTCAGGTCTCTCTCTGTCTCTCTCTCTCTCTCTCTCTCTCTCAGTGTTTCACCACCCTCTCGCTCACCCCCCCTCTCCAACTCCCTCTCCTTCCCCTTCAGGTCTCTTACTCTCTCTCACTGTGTTCACTGCACAACCCTAATCGGAAAAGCTCTAATGCATCTACTTAGCACCTCTAATCTCTCTCTCTATTCTCTACCGCACCAAGACTTTCACCTTCTGCACTGTTTCTGCGTATTCACTCCTCTCTCATCATGTCTTCCAGCAGGGTTTTCATCATTTCAACCACCTCATTAAATGCCACTATACTGTCCACAGTCCAATGACAGCTGATTGATGCATGTAAAACTTTGAGGACGATCTCTGTCTCTCCCTCTCTCTTTCGCTCTCTCTCTCTCTCTCTCTTTTTCTCTCTCTCTCTCTCTTTCTCTCTCTCGCTTTCTCTCAGTCTCTCTCTCTCTCTCTCTCTCTCTCTCTCTCTCTCTCTCTCTCTCTCTCTCTCTCTCTCCATTGCTCCTAGTCGAATTCTCTGGTTATAGCTGATTGCTGATTGGGCAGTCTAAGGCTGATTGTGTTCTTTCTCTGATTGCTTTGATGCTCTTGAGCTTGAGAGGCCACGGATATTGACCCGGAATAACTGCAGTAACCAAGGCTGGATGACAGAACTTTTCTTCCTTTACTAGCCAGTAAATGCCTGCACATTTCTGTCTACCTCGTCTTGCACGGCCAGGCATGATCTCGTAACCGGAATACGCGTCTGGGGAAGCAAATTTTACTGATATAAAATTAGCCCAAATGCACATCCCAAGTCTGGGTCGGCTGGCTAAGCTGTTTTTCTCTCATTTTCAAGAGTGCAGTGTAGCAACAAACCAGCCTGGTTAATCCGTCAAACACATACTTCAACATATGTCGAGAAAACGCAATAAGCGAATGATGTGGGGAAACTATGGGAGCATAAAATGATCCACCGAATGAAAGCACAGATGTGATGTTACTCTAACAACTGGCACATAAGATAGATAAGATCAAAAATGGGGAAATCCACATTTTCTTTCTGCGTTTCTGCATAATTTCACGATTAAGAGCATTCAGATATTAAAAGTAAACACTGTAAAATGCTTCCAGTCCTAAGCAATTTACAGTGGTGGTTATAGAAACCAGAGGTCTGAAGGAATGAAATATCCTAATAAGCGACCTTAAGATTTTTTTTTTCAGATATATCACTGTTTTATCATTATCAAGGTATACAAGTGTTGATCCACTGGTGGAAATAGTAAATATAATGACTATATTTGTGTTGCAGACATCACAGCCCTGAATTTGTATCACCATCAGTAAGAAAATCCTCTACAATGCACCAATTCACATCAAAATACACTAAAATGATTTTGATCTTAGTGATTCGTTTATTCAGAAATTGGTATAATTCCGCTTTAAGTTGTGAGACACATGGAATTCAAACATTATGAAATTTCAAATGAACTAATCTGTTCTGGAACGAGTGTTATCACAAATGCCATTTCATTTTTGGCATTTATCAGACACTTTTATCCAAAACAACTTCCATTCCCTATTTACAGGGAGCAACTTGGGTTAAGGGTCTCGCTCAGGGACCCAGTGGTGGCCTGCCGAGGGCAGGATTCGAACCTAAGACCTCTTGGTCCAGAAGCAGGTATCCAACCCACTAGGCCACCTCCACCCCAAAGAGAATAGGAAGCCCATTAAACCCTTCATGTTTTAATTTGAATGTGAAAGCTAGGGCTCATCCGAGATTTGAACCCAGGCCCTCTCGCACGCGAAGCGAGAATCATACCCCTAGACCAACGAGCCACATTCAACACCTCTATATGTACAAAAGTATTGGGACACACCTGTTTTTCAGGGTTCGGGCCCCTTACTTCAAGTGAAGGACAATTTTAATGCTTCAGCAGACCAAGACATTCTGGACACCAAGGGGGGCTTAAGATGTGAACAGTAATAGACACTCGTAGTATTGTTCTGCTGAACTGAGTACAAACGGCGCTACCAGAGAAATATTACTAAATGGGCTCTGGTTGCTACTCGCTAACAAGCAGCGCCATGTAGCTCCGCCTGGGTCCTAATGCCCGCCTGCTACTTACAGCAGCTTCAACAGCCAGCACATCATTTTAATTCAATAATAGCTAGACGTATTATTTTTCATTTCAATTCATAATCTTGTTTCTATTTGTAAAGTGCGTATCTACGCTCAGTGATATCTTGTATGAAATTTGATATACAATTTAAAAATAGTAGAATACGGACTATATATTTAGGGTGGCTTGGGATTATTTTGGGGAGCGGCTTCAGACCCCCCAAAATAGACCTAACGACACCCCATGCTATGAAATTACCACATCAAACGTGACATGCTAACATGGATGCAGCTATGAAGCTGCCGGGTTTGCTTCAGGGAAAAGTTATTTTTAAGAAACTTCCCAATGGAAACCTTGTCAAGACTAAGGTTGTTTGCACCTTGAGCAATGTGGAATTTTCTCTGTTTTTCTCTGGAAAAATGGCAAGTCTTGTTTAAAATAAAATGCACCTAGAGCAATACTTGCCATTTTTTCCAGAGAAAACCAGAGAAGTAAGAAAGCATCTAAAAGATGCCCTTCATGGTCCTGCCTGACTGATGGCAGAGTGTTACAGGCTCCACTGTATTCAATGGGTCAGTGTTCTCATATTGCTTGCTGGTAGAGACACCAGTATGGACGTCTATCAGGAGCAGGAAGTGCTGACTACACCGATCATGGTCTCTAATGGAGTGGACTTCGGTAATCATCAACTGAACACATTCACGTTTTCTTAGTTAACTACTGCAATCATGTTAGTATACAAGCCTCTGTATGTTTTTCTTCCTAAGATTGTTGTTGTTTCAATTCAGCTGCTGTTGCTGCTGTTGCTTCTATCAAATAAAAATGTTAAAGTGTAGAAAATGGGACTGAATTGTTTGAAACATAAACAAGTGATCATTATAAACGCACTGCCAATTTAGTCGGCGACTTCGGTGACTTCAAGGCACACACACAGGCTTGACAGTGTAACTGCCTGAAATCAAGATCAGTATTTGTTTTTCTTATCTTTATCAGACAACAGTGCTGCAGTAACTGAAGCAGCTGCACACAGCATACCATCTGGTCCAGTGGCAACTGCACCCAGCCCACGAACTGTTTCAGCGGCAACAGCAACCAGCACTTGAGCTGTTTCATCGGCAACTGCATCCAGCGCTTGAACTGTTCCAGTGGCAACTGCATCCAGCACACGAAATGGTGCAGTAGCAACTTTAATGGCAGCTACAACATTTCGCACCTAGATCACAACATAAAACGATAGTTTAATTCTTTATCTATGCTGAGTATTTATTATTTATGTAAAGACTAAACCCACACAAAATCATTTTTTCAGAAAATAAAATATGTAGTTTCTATTTCACATTTACATCACTGCAAAAACATGGTTTATTCAACATTTTAATAAAAATCGTCTTAAAAAGCAATAAAGTGGACATCAAGAGGATGAACAGAAAAAGTCAGTCAGTCAGGAAGCCTGTGGTGTTTTCATTATAATATTTTATATGTGAAACTGCATAGCCTACCTGACGGCACTCGGGCTTCCCGTATCTTAAACTAGTGACGAAATGCTCACAATTCTTGCTGATAAGGGAGTAACGCTGGGTCTGGCCTACAAGACTTTCAGCCTCGTCCACAATCACCTCGATGTCTCGGGGTTCATACTTATCATCCAAAAGGTTGTTAATTCTGTGTTCATCACTCCCCAACACATCTGAGAGTTTCTCCTTCTTCACAACTGCACTCTTAGAAAACAAAGAACTGGAGGATCCAGCATATGCCTTCTCAGCTGCAGGATTACAGAAGGAACTTTATTTCACAATTACATTGTTTGTGTACAGTTTGTGCTTGAATTCTATCAATAGTGTTACAAAGAAAAAAAGTGGTACAGTTTTGTAGATATCACTCCCTCTTTAACAAAAAAAAAACCCCAGACATGTCATGTTGAATGTGCTTTAGAGGAAATAATAAAAAAAACAACATCTCATATATTTACTTTAAATAGCTTTTATGTATCACCCAGCCCTAATGACTATATGGAAGAACAATAAGTAATTAATTGATTCTCATTTTTTATGAGAATCAATTCATTAATAAAGGTATCAATAAGGAAGTAGTATGTTCATAAACACACTTTCAGTTTTACAACAAATGTATACCAGATTATAGACCTTTTCATGACTGAGGTAACATTACTGAAACAGAGCCACAGGAACAGAGTTTAGTTGTTTCCTGAATTACTAAGATCGTTCAGCAAATATCAAACTCTCCTGATTACTCACATGCCGATGTAAGGTGAATGACATAGCCATTGCCGATATATATGGCCCAGTGTTGATACACCCCACGGAAGATTTCTATGAGATCCCCCTTTTTTGGCTGTGAACCGAAATGAAAATAATTATTTTCTTAAAGAAATCATGTCTCATAGCGGTAAACGCTTTAATTAACATTTCGGGTTCACAATTCATACATTTTTGCTTGGTCTCTGTATTCTCATCTGTGCTCTACAATTCAAGTTTTCTGGTTGGGTTAAAAAACACATTCTGGATCTGTCAGTTTCCTTTGTGGACATGATCATGCCAGGAAGCCACCAAGAAGCTGAACTTCATCAGATTGTAAACTACGGATTAAAAAATAAGTATGAAGCTTTTGCAGTTCAACGATTAAATAAACCAAATGTTAAAGAGCACTAATTTAATATTTTTGCAACTTTTGTAAAAGCCTACATATTAGAATACATTAAAGAGGCCCCAACAAATGTTCCTCCCCTTTTTAAAGTACAAAGTTTGATGTAATATGTAAACACAATTTTCAAATGTTCACAGCTCCATATAAAGGAACAAGGCTGCCCCTTTTAAAATGTGGTGATGTTAACAAACAATGTATTTCCACACATTCATCTATTCAGTCTATGGCAGTTTAACTGTTTATTCACACAAGTTCTAAGTAATGTTTCCACTGTCACTTCCACAATCAGTCAGAATAGAGCCCATTTATTTATATCAGTTCTGAAGACATGCACACACAAATGTCTTTAGTTATATTTTGGTATTATTTGCATAGTATATTTTTATACTATACAGTTGTGTTGTACAGCTTTTATTCTATTGTTTTGCTTATCTTTGTACTGCCCAATTTTTGCCATAACAATGCAAATTTCCCACTTGGTTATCTCATCTTAATGTACCACTTGTGCCCAAAGTGATGCACTATGTTGCACAGTACATGTGATTTGAGCTGCAATTGCAGAGGAAATGCACTACCCATATATAATGATGTGCTTTCTGCTCTTGTCTGTGCAGAAAGAAGCACTACATTGGGCTAAAACAGCAATTTTTCTACTTCAACAATAAAAGACACTTAAACCAAGATTTTTTTCCCAGAGAAAACCAGAGAAATTGCATTTTAAAGTAAGAAAGCATCTAAAAGATGCCCGTCATGGTCCTGCCTGACTGATGGTGGAGTGGTACAGGCTCCACTGTATTCACTGGGTCAGTATTCTCATATTGCTTGCTGGTAGAGACACCAATAGACATCAGAAGAAGGCTTTGCTGACTACACTAATTGTGGTCTCTGGTGGAGTGGACAGTCACCTCGGTGCTCATCTAAGTGAACACAGTCACGTTGCAATCATGTTAGCATACAAGCCTCTGTATGTTTGTCTTGACAAAATTGTTACGGTTTCACTTAAGCTCCTGTTTCTTGTGTTGTTCCTCTCAAAAATGTGAAAGTGTAGAAAATGCGACTGAATTGTTTGAAACATCACATTTAGACAAGTGTTCAATAGTAGTTATTTATTAATTTCTGTAGGCATACACAGTCTGTATATCTGTTCAGTCTGAAAGCAAGATCAGTATTTATTTTTCTTCTCTTTCTTCTCAGAAAACAGTACTGAAGCAACCACAGCCAGCACACCAACTGCTCCAATGGCAACTGCAGCACCAATAACAGCATCTCGTACCTACAATACAAGACAAAACAAAAGTTTGTATTTATAATGAATGCAAAGGGTAAACACAATCTTTTTTTTTTCAGAAAAGTAGCGCATTTCACATTTGTTTGTTGAAAAGCATGGTCTGTTTAACGCTTTAATACAAATTTTACAAAGCAATAAAGTGGACACAGTGATGTGATCAGTGACAGTCTCTGGTCTCTGGTGTTTTCTGTAGTATAAACTGACTATATGTGAAACTGCATGGCCTACCTGACGGGACTCGGCCTTCCCGTATCTTAAATCTGTGACAAAATGCTCACAGTTACTGCTGAATAGGGAGTATGGCAGGGTCCGGCCTACGAGACTGTGAGCCTGTTTCACAATCAGGTAGACGTCTCTGGGTTCGTACTTTTCATCCAAAAGGTTGTTAACTTTATATTGGTCTCTCCCCACAACATCGGAGAGCTTGTCCTTCTTCACCAATGCTCTTTCACAAAACACCGACTGCATGCTGCTGGCTCCAGCAAATGCCACCTCAGCTGCAAGATCACAGAAGAACTTTGTTTTCACTTTCATTTTTCTGAATTTTTGTGGATAAATTCTAACAGTAATAGTGGTACAGTGGTAAATAGGGAATTAATCAGGAGGAAAGCAGTGGGCCGTCAGAATCATCTGTGAAAAGTCAGATTGTGAAATTTATTAAATGCTACCAGGGCCTCATGTTCCCTCAGATTTTTTAATATCATACACAATCTCTCAATACAATCCCACAACATGATACATGAAACCTGTAGTATGCATCTCTGGTCAAGTTTAGGGCCTAACGTCCAATCCATCACAGGTCAGATACACAAACATAAAATATCTAAGTCTAAATAAAATAAAGTAAAATCTAAATATGTAAGAAATCCACAATATGAATATTAGTAGCAATATTGCACATAAGATAGTGCAGTAATTAAGTGATTTAGTGCCATATAGGGGACACCATACGATATTGCACATAATATTTGGCACCTGGTAAGAACATTGCATAGAAAAATATGGACATATTTTTTTAAACCCGTAATAAATATACAGAAAGGAGCAGCAGGCTATTGCACAGAGTGTGTGTGTGTGTGTGTGACTGAGGGAGGAATTGTAGAGTCTGATGGCGGTGGGAAGAAAGGATTTTCTGAGACGTTCTATGGAGCACCTTAAGTGCCTCAGTCTGTGGCTAAAAGTGCTTCTCAGATCGTTCTCACCCAGTTCAGTTCCTCACCCTCCAGCCAGATTTTTAGATCAGTTTGTTAAGTCTCTTCCTGTCTGCCACTTTCATGCTCACACCACCGCATAGAAAATGGCACTGGCCACAACAGACTCAACATGGTGGAACAGCCGCAACAGGGTGTTGCAGATCGAAAAGTCTACATAAGAAGTACAGCCTACTTTGACCCCTCTTGTAAGTGGCCAGAGAGCTTCTAGACCATTCCTAAACAATTTCCACATCCACTCCTCCAATGGACAGAAGAGTCCACCACCAGTTCTTGTGTCTTTTGGATGTCGAGCTGCAGTTGATTGAGCTCACACCAGTCCACAAAACTGTCCACAGCCATCCTGGATTCCCACCCTTGATATATCCGACTATTGCTAAGTCATCTGAGAATTTCTGCAGATGGCAGCCCTCTGTGTTGGACTGGAAGTCAGATGTGTACACGGGGAAGAGGGATGGTGACGGAATAGTTCCCTGAGGAGCTTCAGTGCTACACAATACCGTGTCAGACTTCCGTCCCTGTAGTCGCACGTACTGTGGCCCATCAGTCAGGTAGTCCAAAATCCATGCAACTAGGGGGGCATGCACCTGCATAGCAGATAGTTTGCTCCCCAGTCGGGCTGAATGGTGTCAAAAGCACTGGAGAAGTCAAAGAATGTAATCTTCAGGGATGCACTTGGCTTGTCAAGATGGCTGTAGGCCCGGTGTAGCAGGTAGATGATGGCATCGTCCACTCCAATCTTGGCCTGGTGGGTGAACTGGAGGGCATCTTGCTTTGGCCTCACCAGGGGGCGGAGAAAGTCTCTTGAAAACTTTCATGCTGTGTAAGGCGAGAGGGGTACTGGATCTCACATCCTTTGGAACAGGAACCAGACGTGCCTGGTGCGATGCCTGTTAAAAATTGTTGTAGTCTGCCGATATTTATGTATCAATACCAGTGCTAATTGATATTGAACTTGATACTAAATTTTAGTATCGATTAGTATCTGAGAATCATTTTTTGACAACATGAAGTCATCTATTAGGAAGTAACATGTCCATAAACAACAATTCTCATTTCAGATCTAAAAATACCAGAGAAAGCGACCTTGGATTATTTAAACGACTGAGGTAACAAAGCACTAAAACATTTCCTTTTTTTTTTTTACATTTACGACATTTATCAGACGCTTTAAGCAACTTCCTTTCTCTAACTACAGGGGACAGTCTCCCTGGCGCAATTTGGAGTTAAGGGTCTTGCTCAGGGACCCAGTGGTGTTATACTGAAGGTAGGATTCGACCTGTGGGTCCAGATGCAAGTTTCCTACCCACTGAGCTACCCCCAGGGGCAAAGAAACGCAGAGCTGATTCTTGCAATAGTTCTAGAATTAGAAAGAGCAAACACCTAGCTCTCCTCTGATTTACTCACATGGTGGTGCAAGGTGAATGACATAGCCTTTGCCAACATATATGGCCCAGTGTTGGTACCCCACCCGAAAGATTTCTATGAGATCCCCCGCCTCTAGCTGTGAAAGGAAATGAAAGAAAAATTCTTAAAGATTTAAGCTACCTGTCAGACATCATAGTGTTAAAAGCTTTGACATTTCAGTCCTAGCCTGTTACTAAATAGCCTTTATTTGCTTTGTCTCTTTGCTCATCTGTGCTCTACAAATCTTTAGGATTTTAGGTTGGATTAAAAAAATGCATTTTTGAGGTCACAAAAACAATTAATTTACACATTCATGAATTCAGTTTGCAGCAGTTTAACACTACACATTCACACTGAAGTTCCAAGGAATATTTCCACTGCCTTCTGTATGAGGCACATTACATTGCATTGACCTTTTTTAATATCAGTACTAAAGAGAGCCTTAAGGGACCAGGACAGGCAAGAAAAGAGTAATGTAAAAAATTATATATACCCAAATGACAGTCATAGGTGGTCCTGGAAAAAAACCCTGTAGCATACAGATGTTGTAAACTCCCTTAACTGCGTTAATATTAAGAGTTCAGTACTGACATACAAAGCCAAAGAGCAGGAACTATGTCAAAGCTGAAACTTAAAAAAAAAAAAAAAAAGACTTTAAAGTGTTTAAACTGACCAAACGTGTTGTACTTACAGCAGTGGTGATGTTTTCATTTAATACCTTTATGGGAAAGAAACGATTTTTCCATAAGGCGTTTTGCCCCAGAGAGATTCTGCACTCTGACTTTGAATAACTTGAAGCAATGAAAACAAAAGTAAAGTGCAGTACCTACAATTTAAATTTGTTCATCTAACTTTGTTGTTGTATTCCTTGTATCTTTTCAACGGTTTAAATAGCCTTTAATTGGTTTTGTGTCTATGTGATGTAGGAATTCTAATCACAGTGACATTTCATTCAGTGTTACTCACCCTAGTGGATGGTGGCTGCACAGCGTTCCTGAGGAGATTCAGCTCAGTTAGCTAACTTTCCTGAAGCCAGCCAACTTCTAAAGGAGTAATCTTATTAACTTTACCAGAATCGGACTAGTTGCCCAAGCGATAAGAGCCCAAGAAATGAAGAAACAGCGACATAACCGGAATTTGAAATTATGACAGGCAGTCTTTTCAGAGGTGATACTTTAAAAGAGAGCAGGTAGGCTCAAATGGTTATGCTAGCGGCATGATAACTACGACACTAACTTGGATGATAATTAATTTAAGTATAATGGCTGGATGTTTTTCCACTGCGGTTTGCCGTGGTATTAGTATGTATATTGTATTTACTGTAATTTTGACACCATAATTTCTCTTAAACGGGACAACTTTGAACCAGGATATTTTCTCACAAGACAAAGGATATGTCCGCAACCATATTTTAACCAAATATGTAGTTACTGCACTTTGGCTTTGTAGGGCAGAGTAAATAAGTGTAGCCTAGTTTTAATGATTGACTGTCATTAAATAAATGCCTGGCAGGCTGTTCTGGAGGAGTGGCTTCAAGTTTTGGTATAAAACAAATATTTTTTACATTCAAATAAATCCATCTGAATTTCTATGGTTCTCATTCAGTATATTTTTTGCACTTCATTTTTTCACAAACAATGACCATACAAACAACCATTGCAAATTACAAAACATTCCTTCTTAAGATAAATTTTAACATTTAAGCTTAAAATGAGGTTATATATTTTTTATTTTTAATTATGGAAAGAAAGACAATACAACTAAGTTCTTACATTAACAATTTATAAAGGACTTTACCTTGATTTCTGACATGACTGATGGTTTGGAAGGCAGAGCACGAATGATTCAACAGCACTTTCAAACCACAAGCCTCTCCTTTAACCCTCCTGTTTAGTTTCGTTTCTCAGGAACACATGTAATGTTCCTGGGTCAATTTGACCCGGGGCATGTTTAATTATCCAAAACTGTCAGAAACCAAAAAATCCCAATAAACATTGTTAATACCTCATTATTAATTCCATTACCAACCATTTCAATCAATATTTGTTGTAATAGTGTTCTTTACCTCTCACAGATCATGAGGATAATTCACTTTTTTCATAAAGCTTTTTTACATGTACATTGGGAAGACCTACATATAAAACACAATAGTTTTACATGATATATTGATTATTTTTAAATTTTATTTTAGAATTTTTTTTTTGCTTTTTATGAGGTGATATAGCTAAAGTAACATGTGACACCTCTTGAAGTTGAAGTTGAAGTTTATTGTCATATGTACAAAGTACAGTGTACAGAGCACAATGAAATTCTTACTTGAACA
>JBBPDB010111771.1:0-19788 GCA_037974465.1 Brachypetersius altus
GTACTGTTGTGTATTGTTTTGTACTGTTGTGTATTGATTTGTACTGTTGTGTATTGTTTTGTACTGTTGTGTATTGATTTGTACTGTTGTGTATTGTTTTGTACTGTTGTGTATTGAACTATGTTGCACAGTTTTGTAATAAACTGCTATTGTGTTGTATTTTATGCACCTTTTGGGACTGATACAAATTTCCTTGTAGTCTGTGCAATGACAGAAAAGGAATCTTATACTATAATATATCTCATATGATCTATATATATTTTTTTAAATAATAATGATATATTATAGAGCTCTTTCTCTTTAATACATCTATTTCTTTTTTGCCCCAGGACCTTTATTTTAAAGTCGTGGCAATAGCAGGACCCGGAAATTTCCACTGCCTTACACAGTTAGCCGTCGTTTGGAGCTCGAGCTCTTGTCGAACCGGAGAAAAAAACGGTTCTTCTGCAGAACCGCGAGGTTGAGGTTCTCCACAGCCCCCTGACGGAACCACCTCCGAGCCCGGAGCAGCGAGGATGGCGAACTACCGCGCCTTCCACGCGCAGCTGGCCTCGATCATGGAGAGCCTGACGCGCGCGGCCGTGGCGGAGGTGTGCGAGCTGGTGGATGAGGGGTACGCGCTGCTGCACTCCGAGATCTCCCGCCGGGACAAGGAGAACGAGGAGCTGCGCAGGAAACTGCAGCTCATAGAGTCCATCGTGGCGGCGCGAGGATACGGGGAGGAGCGTGTGGGGTCCCGCGAGAGGAGCGGAGAAGGGGGGCTGTGTGAGGCAGCTGCGTGCAGGAAAAGCGGGGGGTCCTCCCGCCGCACCCTGGTGGAGGTGAGGACCAGAGCTTTAATTACTGAAACAACATTTTATTTAAAGTCACAGCTTATTTTGATGGGGCGGCTGGCCTTGTGGTCAGGAAGCTGGCCGTGCAATCAAAAGCTCCTGATGTCCAACCACAGAGACCCTGAGCCCTGAGTCCCGTCCCCACACTCTGCTGCCCGGGCGCTGTGCTCCTGCTGCCCGCTGCTCCCCTTGGAGAATGGGTGAAATACAGACAGGACGTGTGTGTGTGTGTGTGTGTGTGTGTGTGCGCGCGCGCGCTGTGGTGTGTTCATGGACAAGCAGTTAATCAATTTACTTCGAGATCAATAAAGTTTACAGATTCTTTAAAGTATGTGCAGTATACTTATATTTTCTAAATCATTGTATTATGTGAATAATAATATTATAATGATGGTGATTATTATCACTGCAGTTGTGTGTGATGTGCAGGTGTTAAAACATTACAGTATTTTATTAAAGTGCAGTATCATGTGAACTACCCTTTATCTGCAGTTGTTGTTGTTGTTGTTGTTGTTGTTGTTGTTGTTGTTGTTGTTGTTGTTGTTGTTGTTGTACCATATTCTCTACAGAGTTGATGAACTATGAAGTGAAACCTTTTTAGAACTGGCCTCTACTAATTATGTTACTAGTAATTCAGTTAACTGTGTTTCCATGTCTGTAGTGTTTGTATGGAGGTCTGTGGGAATATAGCGTAGTGTATTTCATGCCGATTTATTATGGGATGTATTCAGACTTTCTATTCTCTCTGGTTTCTCTGTCTTTTCAGTCGTGAGTAACGTCCTGCAGTTTTCTGATTCTGATTTGGTTGTTTCGCTCCACAGTCGCGTGACTCGGAGGAGAGGGGGCCTGTCGGCCTGCAGGTTAAAGAAGAAGGTCCGGAGGCACGAGGTGGTGAGTGCTGTGGCTTCTGTCGTGAGTGTAGTGCAGAGTGGACTGGGCTCGTGTTTGTACTGTGTGTGCTTTCTCCACAGATGCTGGTGACGACGATGACGCGGGCGAGGCTTTGGCGGCGCACGAGTCTCCTGATGGTGAAGGGGTGGAGCTCTCGGCGCAGGACGGCCCATCAGACACACACTCTGCGAACGATGAGGGTCACTTACACTCTCTCTCAGATTCCCCAAACCCTCACATAAACATGCTGACAGACACGCACTCGCACACAGAGGAGTCCCAGCAGTCCAGCGTAGACCTCACAGCCTCAGACGAGCCGCTCTGTTCCTTCAACATGCAGAGCGACGTGCACTCGCTCTCGGACACACACGCGGACGCCGCTGGGCACCGGCAGGCATTCTCAGATAAAATGTGTGTGAAGAGGGAGCCCATGGTGTGTGAGGCGGATTTGGACCTCGCCTTGGACTGGAACACACACCCCTTGCGTAACGCGCTCTCTCACTCCCACACTGGAATTGGCTCCGACACTTTAACAGCCCATAACTCTCCTCTCTATGCGGCGCAGCATTTGGTTGCCCTGGGAAACGTGGCAGGGCTCGGGCTGTTCGGAGGCCGCGGGTCCATGCGGGGGGGCGGGGTTGGAGTCGGAGTTGGTGGCAAAAGGCATTTTATTTGTTCGATCTGTGGAAAGAGCTTCACCACGGCCCAGAGCCTGGACACACACACGCGGATACACACCGGCGAGCGCCCCTACCGCTGCGAGCAGTGCGGTAAACGCTTCACCCAGTCCGGCCACCTCACCGCCCACCAGACTGTTCACACGGGCGAGAGGCCGTACGAGTGCATGCACTGTGGCAAACGCTTCGCTGGGAAACAGTACCTGCGCATACACACCAAGAAACACCATCCTGAATCCTGAACACACACACACACACACACACACGGATCACAGGGACCTAAAGCTAACATGCTCATGTACTAACCCCTAAACACACACACCATCACGGATATGAACAAGCTAATACTCTCACAAAGGCAGGGGGGTCTAGACAGTCAGCATTTATCTATAGTTTGCCGGAGCACCATATATAGACTGGCCTGTGGATCAGGAGGGTTCCACCCAACAGTGTAACACTAGAAAGAAACAGCCGCAGGTCACCGGAGCCCAGCCTTCCGCAGCTCCACCGCGAGTCTGAGAGGAGCATGTCGGACACGATGTGGCTGTTTTGGATACGCAGGACGAAAGCTCTCTCGCTCGGACGGTGGGTTCGAGAGGAAATGGACTGGAGTGTGGAACCTTGCCCTGGTTCTGTTGCAGTGGTGCTGCTTAGATGATGCAGATGCTTTGAATGCAGGGCTACTTGGGAGGTGGCTTTTCTGGTCCACAGATCTCCAGCATTTAACCTGCAGATACAGGCACAATATGACCAAAGCCAAACTGTTTGTGAAATTATTTCATTAAACCTTTGTTTTGGGCTGTTAGTTTACTTTCACCTATTTGAGGTGTGAAAAAAGCAGTTAACTTTCCCGATCTGTCGCTCCGTTGAGTGCGTTTCGCCGCAGACTCTCCTGCTCCAGGGATCTGCTGAAGCTGTGGGAGCTCAGGGAGGTTCGTAGCTGAGTGGACCACCTCAAGCTCATGTACCCCCTTCAAGGCCTTTATGTTGTTTTGGTACTCCACAGAAAAGGTCTGTCGGTTTGTGCTGGAGGCTGCTAAGCTGACCTGTACAGCAGCTGGGTGTCATTTGTTTGATGTGTAGCTCAATGAAGCAAATGTAAAATGCCAGAAAAAGCCTTTTATACCTTTTTAGTCCTTGCCATGAATTAGGATGTAATGTATACTGCGTCTCATGTAACTGAATGTGACTGAGCTGGAGAAACACTAGTGGTTTGGCTGCATATTGGTAGAACACTTTAGAGTAAATGTGTTTCATTGGTGACGTGTGCGTATATTCTTTAGAGATCTAGAAAAGCCTGGTCACTTTATTTTGAAAAAGCTTTTTTTAATACCCTCCTTAAACTGAGTACTACAATGCTGTGAGAAAGTTTTTGCCTTTTTTGCACATTTGTCACACAAATGTTTGCGATTATCTAACGAATTAAAATATTAAAGATGGCCCAAGTAAACACAAAGTGCGTTTTTAAGTGATTTTATTTACTAAAGGAAAAAACTACCCAAACCGCGGACCTTTGCGACGACTGCCGGAGTCTTTCACACCGCTGGACAGGAGTTTTGGGCCACTCTTCTTTGCAGATTGTTTTAATTCAGCCATATTGAAGGGTCTCCGAGCATGAACTGCCTTTTTAAGGTCATGCCACTGCATCTCAATTGGACCGGACTTTGACTAGGCCACTCCAAAACCAGTGTTTTTTTTAGCAATTCAGAGGTGGGCTTTGGGTCATTGTCCTGCTACAGGCCAGACATTCTCCTTCAGGATTTTTGCTAGAGCGCAGAATTCATGGTTCCATCAATCACAGCAAGTCGTCCAGGTCCTGAAGCAGAAAGGCAGCCCCAGACCATCGCACTGCCACCACCATGTTTCACTGTTTTACACCAGACAATGGGACACACCTCCCGTCAGTCCACACATTGTCCCAAAAGACATGGAGGTCATCAAGAATTGTGAGAAAGTGAGAAAAACCTTTACGTTCTTTGTGGTCAACAGTGTTTTTTCACCTTGAAACTCTGCCATGAGCACCAGCCTTCACTGCGGCAGGTTCTTTAGCTGCTGTTCCGGGTTCTGCGCTCTTGGGCTAATTTCTGTAACGGTTTCTCTTAGCAATGGTCACTATGTTTCGGGCGGGGGATTCGGGGTCTACAGAGGGTTTGGATTGTTTTTTCCTTAATAAATATCACCTAAAAACTGCATTTTCTGTTTACTTTGTCTAAATTTTAATTTGTCTGATAATCTGAAACATACGAAACATCCAGGATCCAGGAAGCACTGCATCCGTAACTCCGAACGCGAGCGCAGAGACGTAGAGCCAAAACAGCTGCACTGTAACCGATTTCGCATCTCGAACATCACCCAGAGAAATCTGCTGGCGGTCAGGGAGTTATCCCTGTGATCAGAAGGCTGTGGGTTCTAATCACAGGACTACCTGGGGCACCACTGAGGTGCCCTCACACACTGCTCCCTGTGGTGAATGGGTTCAATGCAGAGAACAATTTTACACTTCAGTGTTGTGTGTGTGTTCACATGACAAATGCACACTTTACACAGAGGTCTGTCCAAACCATCTGCTATTGACCTCAGAAGGAACAGTGAGGCTGGATACGGTTCTAAAAACACCTAAACGTGTGACGTTCCATCAGCCCACACTCAGACACTTGCACGATCTGAAGCTGGCCCAAGCAAGACGACCCATAAAGATGCTTCTATATTTAAACGGCTTGCAGAATTGAGCAACTACACAACTGTTAGAGCCAGCCACACATTCCTGTAAGATTTTAAGACTATTTTGTATCAGCCGCCTTCAGGTCTAAACTGACGGTTCGGTCCAGTACTTACACACCCACAAATCCAGAAACCGCCCGTCAACCACGTGTAGCAAGTACATTACGAGCATAAACATTTCAAACCTTTCACTGGAAGAGAATTAGCTTGTATTTATTTATTATAGGATCAGAGTAGATTTGGAGGGATTACAATCAGAATTGCAAATTTCACAAAAGCATAGTTATTACAGAGAGCAAAGCTCAACTATACCGAAGAACATGCGAGTTATAAGTCAATAATCAACATGTTCACTGGATTCGACTCGACTCTCGAAGGCATCCATATACTGTTTGATCAACACACACACACACACTGGCATCAACGTCTCATTACAGCACCTCCCAACCACCAACACTGGTGAGGCAGTTCAGACACATCTATTCTGCTGGTGCTGTGCTGGCATAACTGTTACTGAGACTGAAGGCCAACTCTACACAGTAACCATGTAAAAGCAGCGGAATATTTATGCAGTTCATGAGTAGACTCGTGTTCATCTGCGGCTGGTGCTGCCCGATTTCCTCTTCCCTGCCAGCAGGTGTTTGGGTTTCAGGTCAAAAATGTGTCTGTCTGATTCCCCCTTCTTGCCCTGCTTGTTCATTCCTTTCTGAGAGCTCTTCATCATCGTCTTCACTTTCTTCATCATCTGAAAAGGGGGCAGGCAAGAAATTAATAGTAAAAAAGTAGCTACAAACAAATTCTGTGCAGATACAAGAATAAATGATCTTGTTTTCAAAGCCGGAGGGCTGATCTACTGGTTAGACCTCAGGTTTCATCATCCGAACGTTTCATCACTTTAGCTGAGCCTCAAACATCGTGATTCAAAAGTTGCTAGAAAATGGCCCTATGCTTTCAAGCAGTGTTGTAATAAAGTCACTCTCTGCCACATTGCCATCTGGTGGCCATGTATTGTAATACTATAGTAAGTGGTGTCATGATGTGCTAAGCCGATTTAAACACAGCTGAACACAAACTTCCAGACCAAGGCTTTAAGAAAGGAGAAATAATACGGCTCTTTTCACACCTAGTCCGTAAGAGTGTGTGTGTGTGTTGACACTAATCGTGTGGTTCGGTTAGTATCACATTGCTATGGCTACAGGGCCACAAAGAGCAGTTACTTTTAAGTAAAAATACTTGCAACAAGGAGTTTATTTAGTGCTAAAACTAACATACCACTGTAAACCGACCATGCTGCCGTTATACACTGCTGTTAAAGCTGTAATGTTAAAATAGTGCTTCAGTTGTGTAAAGTGTTTGGTTTGGCACCAAAAAGCACAGAGTGGTCTCCTTCCCCCAATAGCATCAACTGTACCATGTTTTCACCTTCGCAGGGTTTGTTCTCCCCCAGATAAGGAAACCGAGAGTAAACCCGGGGACAGGGTTATCGCAGGCTCTGATGTTTAACATAAGTACCCGGGGTTCGCTTGGAAGTGGGCTGACACCGATGACAGCAGTGGTTTGTTGCGTGCACACAGTAAAGGCACCAAAACAAGCCGACAAATCAACCCTTAACTGGTCAACATCAAACGAGACGGGAAAGACATTTCAAACTGAGGGGAGATGTGGGCAGTACCTTGGCATCTCTGATTCCTGATTGGTCACGTGGTGTTCTTGACGCACTCTGACTGCGTGTACGCGAGGTGGAGGTGGGCGGAGCAGATGCGTCTCTCTTCCTCTTCCTGACCAGGGACCGCGACCTCTGGGCCTGACGGACATAGTTGCTCTAAGGAGAGCAAAGGTCCACACAGGATAAAAAAACCACACACACGCGTACACACACACGCGTACACACACACACGTACACACAGGAAAATAGAATGTTCTCTTACATCATCTTTGCCCGTCATGTCCAAACCAAGAGCCCCCATTTCCTTCTCTATTGTCGCTCGCTCCACCTGCACAGAACCAGAGCAAACTCCATTACAGACCGGCAGCACAACAGCATGAAAACATGCAAAAGAATTCGGAAAAATGTAATAAATGTCTTTTCGTAACACATGAACGATGTGTACACTGTGCTCACAGGGAGCAGATGCTAGTCGAGTGGCAGGCACTGGAGGCAATAAGCATCAGCACACACCTTTAGTTCCAAGCGTTCCGGTCAGAAAGTGATCGAATTAAATCAAAGTGAGTTGCTCTAAAACACGAATCTCTGTGTTGTTTATGATCAGCAGTGACTGAGCTAGAGGTGGGTGAATTATCGATATATCGATGCACGTGTTTTTATGAAAATCCATTTTATTACTTTTTATTTTATTACTTATCACACGCGGAACTAATGTGACGCACCGTTCTACACGGGTACATTAGCGCGGCGCACCCAAACACTGGAGCAGGGTTTGGACCCAAGAAAGGTCTACGTCTGTAATATAGAATTGTTCCGTTTTGTGCCGTCGGACACAGATTAAACCAGCCCTGTCCGACAGCTTTAGCAGCGCAGCCGCGCTCCGCAGTGCTGGCGTTAGCCATGTTAGCTAGCGGTGCTGTTTCAGATGCCGTGCAAAAAGCCGGTACTGTGTATGTACATATGTGTGCGTGACTGTGCAGGTGTGCATGTATGTGCTAGTGTGTGAGTGTATCTGTGTGTGTGTTTTAGTATGAGCCTGTGTGTGTGTGTGTGTGTGTGTGTGTGTTTGTATATATATATCAGGGGGACTGGAATCCTTCAGTGCTTGCTGGCTACTGCTGGACATTGCCTCTGTGTTACTGCCGCAGTGCCATATGATAAGACTGGGGTGGAGGGCGATAAACGCTGTGCTGTTTATTAAAGCTGTGGTGGAAATACATACTGTGGGACAGCCAGGACCCACAGTACGGGTCAGACACAACTTTAACCCGAAAGTAAAAGAAGAAAACAAAAAGTTAAAACTAGTTTTGATCCAGTTTTGTCATCAGAAGTTTGCTTTTGAGGAGGAGAGGGGACTGATTGTGAAGGATTTGATTCTCAGGCCGCATGGCCCAGCTCTAGACCGAGCGATGGACTGGAAAACTCTCCGCGGTTCCTTCATTACTGCCTGAACCACAGTGCACTGCTGCGGAATCAGAGCCAGGTTAAGGCACATTCAGCCGATTTTCTGATCAACACATTTTCAAAAACAGTAGGTATCCTAGCAGAGAATGCAAACACACACAGCTCGTGTAGAGATTTCCCAGCAACAGAATTAACAAAAGCGTAACAGCATCCAAACGCAAGGCCTTCAGTCTCCCGGGTCTAAAGAGCGTGCTTTTCACGACCAAAAATAAAACTTTATGGGCGACAAATTTTTAAACCCCCAGTAGCAGTTATTATAATGACAATTTAAAAAATAACGATAACTGGTTCTACATTAAAACACAAAAAACCTCAGCATGACGTCAGACACCTCAAACAACAGAAACCGCAGGAACTCCATAAAAGGAGCTGACGACGGCGAGCTCATGTTCTATGGGAAAACCTGCAGATAGACACTGTGGGGTTTGTGGGGTGTTATGGTAGCAACCACTGGCTTTTAATAATAATAATAATAATAATAATAATAATAATAATAATTTTTTGTTATATAGCGCCTTTCCAGAGCTCAAGGACACTTTACACTGCATATAGTAAAGAAAAAATGAAACAGACAAGCAACAAATATACAAGAGTCAGATACAACAACCTGGAAAGACATAATGACAGAAAAGCATGATGGGTAAATAATACAGAGCAGTCCGTTTACCAGATCAGAGGTGTAGCGTTCAGAAACAGGTGAGTTTTGAGTAACGATTTAAATTCCACGATATTGTTGACAGAACGGAGTGAGTGCGGCAGAGAGGTCCACAGCTTTGGCGCATTGACACTGAATGATCTGCCCCCCATGGAGGAGAGGCGGAGCTGAGGGACGCAGTGAGCATGACTTTATTATTTAGCCTCTATACAAATGCGGATATAACAGTATATTTGATTGGGGAAAAGTTATAGAGCTCCAAAACTATTTTCACAAAAACACACAACCCCTGGAAAACATTAGCTAAACTGACAAGAAACAAGCGAGTAATGCATTAACAGAGAGTACATTCACATGATCTGTGTGTTGTGAGTGTGTGTGTGTGTGTGTGTGTGTGTGTGTGTGTGTGTGTGTGTGTGTGAGTAGCCAGTTCACCACATGTCCTGCTTTCATCCACTTAGAAGAAAATGTTGATTATGTTGCTAAGGAATTGTGGAATGTTGACAAAATAAAAATTACATACTTAGAACACTGACAGTAATTTTAAGATATTTATTTTCTGAGCTTCTGAGAAAAGCCAGCATGCAGCAATCTCTCTTCAACAATTTGATATCAAGAATGAAGAAAAGTGACAGTCACTCGTGAACACACCCCAGAACGTGAACAATGCGAAATTCTTTCTCTGCATTTAGTTTCATTCACCAAGTGAAGCAGCTGTCCACCACCACTGAGGGCCGTCCGGGGCGTGGTGTGTGGAGGCGGCACCTTGCTGAGGGGTACCTTAGAGATGCCACTAGCAGAGCAGTCCTGATGGTAAACCTTTAAAAAATCCTGCAATAAAAATCCTGCAAAAAGACATCCCTCTGTTGCTCTTGCTGTAAACTGTAGATATATTTACAAAGACCTTAACAAGCTACACAATTAAACTTCAAATCTGCAGATAAAAATATTCGTCCTGGACCCTTTTGTTAGGTCTGTGTGCCGCTCTGTGCTCCGCGTGACTGAGTGTGTGCTGAAACCGGAGCTGCAGGTGTTCAGGACGGACAGCAGTTCTTGCTGAAAGTAGCAGCCTGCTCCAGAGTGGGGGAGATTTGGGGAGCTTTTAATCAGAGATGCTGGTTGCTATAGAGCAAAAATAACCAACTGCCAACACCAAGAAACTACCCCCCAGCTCTGAAGCCCATTTATAAGTACCTCCGCTCTCCCCAACGCACAGCACCTAAAGACCCACTTACACCGGCTTTCAGACGGGACAAAGGAGGGAATAGGAGGCGAGAGAGGGAGACTGTGCCTGTGAGCAGGAGTGACAATGTGGGAGCGTGTGTAAAGTGTTTGTATGAATGTATGAGTTTGTGTCTGAGTATAAAGGGGAAATTAGCAACAGTGTCTTTGTGAAAAACAACTTTAGTTATATGTGGCATTGAAAGCTTATACGGCTTTCTCTGAGGGGATTTATTATGTGTGGGGCCCCTTGGTTCCAGGGTTGCCATGGGAGCACGTGTGTATGTGAAGCGGAAGCACATTTTTGAGGGGGGTGGTCTGATGATCTTTTGTCGACGGGGGGTTGCTCCCTCTCTCTTTCTGACAACTGATATCCAGGATATTGATCATAAATTTAAATTCTGTTTGTATTTGCATTTATTTTCATTTTTTTTTGCCTCTTTCAAAAGCCAGTTTGCACGAGTGATCTTCACACAGAGCAGTGTCAGTGTTACACTGTTCTATTGTCTTTTATTCGTTTACTCTTTCTTGCGGCACTGAGCATGCTAATGACACAAGCATTTCTCTCGGGATCAATAAAATGTATATATTCATGAAGTTGCACAAACCTGAGGCACAGAAGAGGCCTGTGTGAAAACTTTGGAAATGTTCGTGGGGGTCATTGTTGCAAAAACAGGCGAGAATAGCAAAAGTGTTACGCTGATAATCGTGGGGATTAAAGAAGGGCAAAAAAAGCTTGAGAGACGTGGTGCTGAAATCCATTGATGTAATCATGAACATCATTGTAGCGTAACAGTGAAATCACCCAAATCAAAAGAACATTTGTGGTAATTAGGGCCATAATTCAGCACATTACAGCACGACCACAGTGGCTTACCGAGGCGTGTGGGGAGAAAACCAAAGCACATTACTCTAATGGCATAATATGCAAACTACGGGCTGTTCAATTACACGGCTTAACAACGTCTAAACGATGCAGGGTCTGTTATTGCTGCTCCCTGCTAATTCATTGGGAAGGGGCTGTCCAGATCACACACAGAGACCTCTGGGGGCCGCCGCCAAACCACATATAAGAGAATAAAAATGAATGACGAGGAATCTGAGCGCTAGATTAACAGTAATTATATGACCCACATGCTGTAAAGATTTCATTTTTTATGATATAATTAGAGAACCGTCTGCACAAACGTCAGCCTGTTCCCTCCTTCCTTTCTGTTTTCACACATTTATTTATAAGGACATACTTCATGTCATGCTCAAATTAAATCATTCCGCATCCTTAAGCAAACGAAAACACACTTAATCTGAAAATAACTAAGATAACTTACCTGTTGAGGAAAACGAGATACTCCGAGAGCTTTCTCAGAAATTTAAGAGTTTAATTTCGACATCTCTCGTGTTTTTTTACTTTCTCTCTTTCATTTTCTTTCTCCCTTTATCTCTCTCCTTTTTTTCTCTCACTCACTCTCTGCCTTTCTGCTCTCTCTCTTACTCTGTCCTACTCTCTGTCATTCCTTTCTCTCTCTCTCTCTCTCTCTCTCCCTCTCTATAGTGTTTGGTAATCCAATGCTATTAGGCTTCACAAAACCTTGTTAAACCGCTCCCTCTCTAAACTGGCCCAGTGATTGTGTGGGTCTATAGTGTTGCACAGGATAACTGAAAAGACCACCCCAGTGTGTGAGTGTGTGAGTGTGTGAGAGAGAAAGGGGAGAGGGAAAGTGATAAAGAGAAAGAGGTAGTAAGAGAGGGAGAAACAGAGAGAGAGAGAGATGGGTGAGGTAGAGAGAGATGTGTATGAAGTAAAGAGAGAAAGTGGAGAAGTGAAAGAATTGCATGAATAGTTTAAAGAAGAGAAGAGAATGACAGAGAGCAAGACAGAGAAGAAAAGAGAGGAAAAGAGTAAAAGAGAAAGTAAGAACATGTGGAAAAAACAATGTAAACTTAAGATCCTGAAAAGTAAGAAAATGAAAACTTTTATATTCATTTTGAATTTTCCCTTCAGGAAAAAACTTCAGGAAAAAACTTCAGGAAAAAACTTCAGGAAAAAAACCAGGAAAAAACTTCAGGAAAAAACTTCAGGAAAAAACTTCAGGAAAAAACTTCAGGAAAAAAAACAGGAAAAAACTTCAGGAAAAAACTTCAGGAAAAAACTTCAGGAAAAAAACCAGGAAAAAAAACAGGAAAAAACTTCAGGAAAAAACTTCAGAAAAAAACACTCTTCCTCCCACTTTACTCTAATAATAACTCTTATGCACACAGACACCTAGTTTGGACAGAAAGAGGGTAAATTAGAGTTGCACAGAAGAGAAAAGTGATAAGTGATGGAATAACATTTTAACACGATTCCATGGTTCCTTGATTAGTAAACACTGTTTTTCACACATATGTCCATGAAAAAATGTGAAATTATATGAAAAAATGCTTTCACAGAAATTACTTGAACATGTGATTTTTAGATACTTCAACTGTTAAATACATGATTGTCCTGTAAAAATTACAGCTAAGTTTGCACTATAGAGAAAACAATTCATGGGTTTCCTTGCCTTTTATTACAGCTCCTGTAGCATTAAAATTACTTATTTACTGCACTGTGCAAAACGTACTGTCTGTGCACAGACTCAAGAGCCCAATCTCCAGTTACTGCACAGATCAAGCGGTAAATGACAGCAGAAAGTTATGGTTATAGTAAACTCAACAAATACGTAAACAAAAATGGGTAAACAACTGGTTTGACACTTTATATAAATGCATTCTAAACTCTATATGTATTATGTATTAGTATGTTATAAATATGATGATGATGATGATGATGATGATGATGATGATGCCCCTTCAGTGTTCCACCAAAACCCCCAAACACACACACACACACACACAGGAACTTCCTGGGTTTGAACTCTACATTTTTTGGGCCAAAAGTTTTATTCAAATAATAAAATCCATGACCAAAATATGAGCAAAAGCAGAAAACAAATAGTGAGAATTAAATATAAATATTTTTTTCACAGTATTTTTAATTACTTTTTTGTTTGTGGACTTTGTAGGTGTGTCATAGTGCTTCTTAAATCTCTTCTTCTCATCTGAAGTCCTCTGACACACGAAGTTTTGAAGTTGAAGTTTATTGTCATGTGTACAGAGTACAGTGTACAGAGCACAATGACATTCTTACTTGAACACCCTCTTCACAGATAGAACATAGAGACATAAAAGACATTAAAGACATGAAAGACAAAACAGTGCAGCAATAGTAACTAGTCACGGGTTGAGTTGTATAATATAAAGTATAACACACTCCGGTGTTCTGGAACCGACATACTCATGGTATGCGGGTTTGGGATTAATCAACCCAGAGGTTAGGTTTTACCAAATGGTAAGTTAACCGAGCTTTCTGGAATACCCCCCTGATGTCAGTATTATGTTGCTTGGCAGATTATTATTATTATTATTCTTCTTCTTATTATTATTATTATTATTACATAAGGAAGCCTCCTGGCCACCTCTCTGTGTGTGTATATAAATCTTGGCAGCCCTTGGGATCCCCAGGACGAGGCTGGAAAAAAGAAGGTCCTCAGTCTGCTACCACGGCAACCAGGTCCTGGATAAGGAGACAAATATGAATGAATTAATTAATGTATTCGTATTGTAATAAAATCTATCATTCACTGAGCACTGGCCCTCTTTGTGATGTCACGTTTTTTAAATAATTAATACAAGTAATAATTTATTCATTTCTGCAGCAATTTCAGATTTTAATAGCTGATGGCTCACGGGAGGATTGAATGGTTTTATATCACATTAGGACTGAATAAACAACATCAAACACAGAGCCTTTTGTTAGCATTTCAATGTTGAATGTGAAAGGGAAGTGCAGTAATTGGATTTTTGGTATTTTCCCCCAGTAGCCTGCTTCTCTCTTTCCCTACATAGTGAACCCACTGAACCTTTCAGAGAACACATATCGACCCGCCACAAATGTTAAAGCTCTGTTTGCTTTGTGAACAAAAGAAAAATAAAGAAATAAAGTCTCAGTGGCAAAGGCAATGTGTTGTACATTGGGAAACATAAAAAATGAGCAGATGCAGTTTTAATAAAAGGCTGCTCTCATCTATCCCTGTATCTGCTGCATGATGAATCGAGGCAGTAATCACATTAATTGAGTAATGTTTTAGTCAAGAGACCTAAAACTACAAAATATGTTTCTCCTTCAATAATTCAGTGAAACAGCAGGAGGAACAGGAACAAACACCAAAATCCTTAAGTACAGCTGCAATGACCCCTTTGTAGCCAAGCCTGTGGAATGAACCAATATTATTCCTTAAGAACTGTTATATTATTTAATGTATAAATGAGAGTAAGTATTCAGACTTTTATTATTTAATGCACTTTTAGTTTCAAATTTGCTTTAGTTTTGAGTTTTGAATTCATACTGACCAAAATTACATACGAATGATGAGGGGCTTAAAACATAAAGTTGATCAAGGAAAACACATTCAAACATATTAAAATACACATATTTATGAAGGGTTACATGTAAAATAAATCAACTCCCTGTCTTTTCCTTGTATCTTGGCTTTTTGTATTGTTCTGTCTTCTCCCTGTTTTCTTGTTTATGTCATTGTTTACATTCTCAAAGTGCCTTTGTTTATGTTTCTGTACTAAATGGGAGCACATGGGGCCTGTTTCAGAAAGCAGGTTTAATGAAAACTCACAAAGCAGGTTTAGAGTAAGTATACCCTGAGTTAACAATAACTCTGGGTTATCGGTTTTACAGCGAGTTTAGATTAATTCTGAGTGAGTTACTATGACAACACACTCTGCCACCCAGCAAATACTCTGAGCATTGGTTTTAACTCCCGCTTTCTGAAACAGGGCCATGTTGTTTTGGTCTTTGCCCCGCCTTTAGCCCCGCCCCTTTGTTTCTATAGTCTTTCCTGCGCTCACGTCTGTTATACCTTTTTTCTGTTTTCATGTGTTTGTGTAACCCCAGCCCCTTAGTTCCAGTGAAAGGAACTGTGAATGCTTCAGCATACCAAGAGATTTTGGACAATTTCATACTCCCAACTTTGTGGAAACAGTTTGGTGATGGCCCTTACTGTTCCTTACTGTGCACATAAAGACATGCATGTGCAAGTTTGGTGTGGAAGAACTTGACTGGCCTGACCTCAACCTGATAGAACATCTTTGGGATGAATTAGAGTGGAGACTGGGAGCCAGGCCTTCTTGTCCAACATCAGTGTGCTTCTGGAAGAATGGTCAAAAACACACTAAACCTTGTGGAGAGCTTGCCCAGAAAAGTTGAAGCAGGTATAGCTGCAAAGGGTGGGCTTACATCATATTAAGCCCTATGGATTAAGAGTGAGATGTCACTTAAGCTCATATGTGTTTAAAGGCAGGTGAGCAAATACGTTTGGCAATATAGTGTATATCATTTTAGGCAGTGAATTAGAAACAGAAATATGGGTGAAAGGATCTGAGACACCTGAACCAAACTGTGATGTCTAGATGACTGAACACAGTAGGTCTTTTTGGGGGTTCTTGGTTTTCAGTGGCCAGAACCTACCAAAAGCCTTCCAAGGAAGGAGAACCAGCAACAGAGTCCTTGGTCCCTAAGGCTCACTGATCCCTAAGGTTCTGATTTCACAAAAATTTGAGTATGCATTTGAGTGTTGATGCCATCAAATCCTAAAATCAAGAGGCTCAAACATTGCTTTTTTTAAGTACATTTTCTGAAACCACAAAGTGCCCAAACCTTTGGCACCAGAAACTAGAACTGTGCTTTCTTGCTTGGCCATAGTCCAACTGCTGGAGGGTTTTGTTACCAACTCAAGATCCATCCCAAAAGGACCTAACAGAACTCCAGTGTTCTTCAAACAGGCAAGTCAACACAGTTAATGAACTGAAGTGTTGCTTGACTCTCAGTGAGTGTGTGTGTGCATGTAGACATTTCTGTGATTGTGTTTCTCCAGGACAGTATTTTATTTCAGATTAGCCAAATTATGTTTACTAGCAGGGAATGAGCAAAATTAGACCCAAAACCAATTCAAGAAAATGAACTAAAACCATTCATTTCATTTGTTCCCATTTGTGTCAGATCTTATTTCTCAATACATTACTCAATGTCTTAACTGAATAATTTATAGTAGTGTGATAATCTGTGTTAGGATTAATACCTGAATTATATTGCAGCGGTTTAAGAAGTTAATTAGATGTTTTTTCATTTGGGGTCCCTGTGTGAAAGAAATGTTTTTCTGAGCAGTAAACAGTTCCCTGGCTTCTGCCTCCTGTGAATGAAGCTTAATTTAGCTTGGAAGCCAGTGAATCCATGTTGAGGCTGATTGTGAGAGAAGCTATGCCAGTGTAAGGCCAGGCTGATCAGACACACTTCCAGGCTGCTAGAACTATAGCAAGGCATAGCGTGGCACTACCCTTCTGTTCATTCTTTGGCACAGAGTGCCCACCAGAGCCGCCATATGGCAAGTGTTACCCTGGATCTCCAGAGATGGGCTGCAGGAGGGATGGAAGGAAATGGAGACAGAGATGAACTCTTTCCCTATGCTGTTAAAAATAAAGGTTCCTACATGTTTCTAGACCTGAACAGGATCATTTAAGCTTAAAACACACCCACAAATCTGCTCCACCATGATGAAAAGTAGGTTTGAGAGATGTTTGGATGACTATTAATGAACCTAGTGACAAGGTCATGGGTTCGAATCCTACTTCCAGCAAATCACCACTGGGTTCCTGAGCAAGACCCTTAACCCCAAGTTGCTCCAGGGAGACTGCCCTCTGTAGATAAAAGTGTCTGCTGAAATACTGTAAATGTAAATTGAGGGGCTTGTTCAGTTTTGGATCACAAGACCATACAAAAAACAATGAGGTTCTGGTCTCCACTGTCAGAACGGGAAACCGTTTCTTCCTTCAGGCTATCAGACTTCTCAATCAAAGCTGAAACATACACTAATATACACCTACATACACACACCAACACACACACATACCCACCCCCGTACTGAACTTCTTCCTCTCATAATATAATTGACCCTTGAACAAACAGCTTACACCCCAACTGCCACTGTTAACATCCATTATTTATTATGTACTGCACTTTCACTGTCCTATTGCTATTATTTACACAATTATTATTCATTCCTCTCTGCCTGTATTCTACATTTTTGCACACCTAATAGCTCTGCTGCTAGAATACAGCATCTATCATAATACTGTATTCATTCATGCCACATCCGTGTTGCCTCCACCGCACCCCCAATGGTCGCAGTCACCGGACTACTGAGCTGGGGATTCCCTGCCATACCCCCTTCTTGGTGTAAGTTTGTTTTAGTTTTAGTTTTTGGCTAGTTCAGCCCTCATATTCACTCCCTGATTATACAATTAAGCTTTCCTTTTTGTCATCAGGTGTCTCCCCTTGTTTCTTAATCCAATGATGATTGCCTTGTCTCTGTAGTGGGATTTTCCCTATAACTAATGTATGTTACTCTGGATAAGAGCACCAGCAAAATAACCCTTTACCTTTACCTTTACCTGCCTTGTGAGATTAAAGTTATTTGTGTTTGTTAACTCCTGCATTGGTGTCCTCCTTCCCTTTTGAAACGCCATGACAACTGACTCCACTAAATGTTGTGTTGACCTGTTTTGTTCCTCTTTTATTTTTCTTGCACTTTCCATTGCTCTCTTTTCACTCTGTGTATTTTGTCCTCTCTGTGCTTCTTAAGTGGTCTTTGAATTGATCTTTAGAACCAGGTAAAGCTGCAATTAAAGGGTTTCTGTCTGAACCAAGAACCTGTCCGAACCAGGAATCTTTGTTTGAGCATAGTCTGCAGAAGAAAGCTCTTCAAACATAATTTAAAACCTGATTTTCAAGACACTTTGATGAACATGTGTGTTGAAGCTAAATGTTCCCAGAGCATTAGTCCAGAGCTGCTTTTATGGCCAGCATGGTGCTACAGACAGAATGTGAATGGCCTCGACGTCTACATGCATAAATCAGAGGTTTCCATTAGGGATGCAGGCTTTAATCTCGGCGTGCCTTGGAGCACACGGTAAAACCAATCTCTCCAGAGTGCCCCTCCATCTCTCCGTCTGTGTAAGACCACAGGGATCATAGGGGGGATTTGGGGAGAAATTGAGAGGCGATTTCCCACCTGCTAGTCACATTTCCACCTCGGTCACATGACCAAACTCATTTGATTTCAATCTAAAGTCACTGATGTTTAATCTACTCATTGATGCATCTCTGGTTCCACACACTGCAGTGCCCACAGAAAAGAAACAGCAGAGAAATTGCTTTGGGGGCTTGTAGAGCAGACTAAAACCAACATGTACTGTTGAAAATGACATATTGGAAAACTACCCTAAAAATAAGGAAAATATCAATCAAACGTTCAACCTTTTTTATAGCTCACAGTAAGTCATACTGTGTCGTAAACCATCATCACAAGTCTGACTTACCTTAATGAAGATCTTGATGGGCTCTAAAAGTCCAGGAAAGTTTTGGAGGTGTGTTTTGGGGAAAATATTTGGGTGAACAGATAGCGACATTAGCTTTGTAAGTCCAGTTCTGAGCTAAAGAAGGTACAAATGAACTCCTAACACATCTTTGCCACTTATCTAAATCTGGGATAAGTGGAACATTTGAGTTATTTTTGCAAAACTGTTACTTTAATGTGGCCCTGGAAGTGGTGAAAGCACTGCATTATTTTGTGGGGATGCTTATTCAGTCAGGAACTGATTGGTAAGGAAACAGTAGGAAAGCTCCTGAATTATAACTCACATTCACAACATGAGTCACACGGAGAGCAATGAATAAGTGTGGAGGAGGTGTGTGAAACAAACTGATTAATTTATGCAAATCTCTTGCCTCTGGTTTATCTTGTGTTTTTTTCTGTATTATGTAGGGTGAGCTCTGATCAGCAGGTGGTTTCTGCATGGCACACCTGTTTAATTATTCTCCCAGCCTGGCATCTCATATGCTTGCACTTTTCCACTCACTCTCAGGTCCTGGTTTTATTGATGCATCATTAGAATCAGCTATATTCAAACACACCTGTTTCTCTGATCAAAACCAGGCTAACCATGTAGTGGTTTCATGGTGGAGTTAATCAATTGCTTTACATTCAGATGCAAAGATTTTACATCAGTTGTTTCCATTAGTCTTAATACTGATCAGTAGCAGCACAGAATCCTGACCTCTGATTCCATTACAATTTGATTCAATGCCCATAAAATGTATATATGAGTATATATAACAGTATATATGCTCCATATGTATGAAATGTATTAGAAATACTAATATGACCCATGTGTAATATGTATGTGAGTATCTATTTGTAATCTGTCAATATGTATATTTTTGAGTCTATATGTAAAATAATTTATTTTGTGTATTAAATATGTTTAATAAAAAAACTGAAGAAATTGCACTGAAATTCACCTGTGACCTTCAGACAGAAAGTTTGTTAAGACTTTCAGACAGAAGGATCCGTGTGTGTGTGTGTGTGTGTGTGTGTGTGTGTGTGTGTGAGCCCTTCCTTTCATCCAAGTGTGTGATCCTCTCAAGTGGATCTGATCCGATCATGACACACTTCTGCATAAAACTGATCATTCAAGCAGAACAAAGAGCATCTAACTGAAGTCCTGAACCAG
>JBBPDB010111804.1:0-19783 GCA_037974465.1 Brachypetersius altus
GAACTACCTATTACTTCCTGCATAGTTACTTGGTAGTTACTTGGTAACAACGGCCCATTATTCTAAAGTGTTACCAATGTCGGTAACCAAAATGTGCATGAAAATAATGTTATTGATTTTTTGTAAGTTCAGATGAAATTCTTTGTCCACTCATACAGCTATTAAATGCACCACTTCTTGAAAGAACACATTTCATTGGAGTCCAATTTGAGCTAACAAGAAACTTTTTTAAATGCACGACTGCCCTAATGTACATGTAGCAGCACTGCATTTTGCTGTGTGAGTGGAATGTGGGTGTTCCTAATTAGGAAAAAGTTTCTTTACCATGTTGACCTCAGAGATGCTGTCCAAACTCTCAACCTGCACATCTATGCCCACAGGGATAGCAGAACCTATGCGGCATAGAAAGTAAGTTGAATGTAGGAGAAAAACAAAGGAAAAGTGTAAGAAGAAGCCCAAGCTTTCACAGTGATAGAAACAGTTATAAGTAAATACATTTGGAGAGAATCTGGTCTCCAACACCCTTGGAATTGAAGAGGGTAAACAATCTGATAAAGTCCTCCAATTCTCAACCACTAATTTAACCTGCTATTAAAATAACTGCAATGGACAATATAATGCCAAGCAATGTGATTTGGTAACTGTAGGGTATGACTGCCAGGCAACAAATTCAAGTGACATAAGGAAATGCACTATTCTAAAATGTGTCAGGGGAAAAGGGAACGTTTTCATTAGACACCCAGGAGCGCTCTTTTCTCAGAACAACCACAGACCATTCCTTCCATCCTAAAAGAAGAAAAAATAATTAACATCTGGCCTGCCCTTCTGCTTCCTGCCATAAAGTTTAGATCAGAGAAGAAGGGTCACTGTGCTGCATCTTATAGTGTATAAATAACTGTTGAAATGTCATAGCAGTTCATGTCTAGTGTGTCAAGGAACTGCACTAGACAGTAAAAGCATCTACTGACGAGCCTGGAGGCATCAGTGCTGTTCTGAGTGTCTGGCAGCGGTTAGAGGGGTTGGATAGTGGTTTGAGGATGTGGTGATGGTGACGGTGGGGAGTGTGTATTCATGGACCTAGAGGCCCAAAGGCATTCCAGTGGGACAGAACTAAACCTGAACTTCGGGATGTTAAACTGGCAAAACGCTTAATTATCTGTGTCTGACCCACCTCTACATTCATCACAGAGCCCCAGTTTAATTAAGAACAGTGTAAACAATACAAACTAGCTTATAAGATAAATGGTGCACTGATTTGAGTGTATAAGATATGCACTGATTTGAGTGGCTTACATTTCAAAGAGTAAAAACCGAATAAAATATGTTATATGAACTTCTATTAACCCTCTAAGCCATGGTGTTGCCTTCAGGCAACAATCCATTACTTTGGTCCATCCACTGCCCCATTAAAAAAAAAAAAGTCACATTAAAAGTCTGATAATTAGTCTGGGACCAATAAAATTTGATGTGGGTGGAGGTTTGACCTTTTGCCTGGGGATGGAGTAATCCTTTTTGAGCCAATAGCTGGTTTGGACACACTGCTATCAGAAGGTAAGATTTCTGAACTAAAATTCTAGTTTTTCATTTGTTGCCTTGGGGCATTGCTCAGTAAGACCACTTTTGGTTTGTTGAGGGCAACAATATGCTACGAGGGTACTAAAACACCAAGATATATACATACATACACACACACACACACAGTAAACCCCCAGTTTTACACAGATCGGGACTCACAGAACCAGTCACACGCGTTTTTTTTTTTTTTTGAACGAAACTGATCGGTTTACACAGATATATTCAAAACAACGCAGAACCTGCAAATATTCTCCGTTTTTTTTGTGGCAATATGTTATTTTTAAACTCATTTTAGTTCTTCTGGCTCCCTGTGCATGGCCGTCGGGACTCTCTCTCTCTCTCTGGCTCTCTCTCGCTCTCTCTCTCTCTCTCTGTCTCTCTCTCTCGTTCCTGACTTTTCCAGAGCATGCATCTCTCTCTCTTGCTCTCTCTCTCTCTCTCTCTCTCTCTGTCTCTGTATCTCTCTCTCAGTTTTTCACTATACGCGGGTATATGTATATATTGAGGCAAACCAAAATCTTTTAGGGGGGCTTGGGTGGGACACATTTTATGATTGATTTATTATTAATGTCCCCAAGCTCCCAAAAACTAGGGTAAAGTATTTTTTTCTCTTAAAATAAAAATGTATGCAATAGAGGGTTAAATGTTTTCTTTCTCCTGTAAAGCTGCCATTTTGGAGATTTTGTTCCTTGATGATATGTGTATAGAAAATCATACTTTACTATACACATGAATGTTTGCAAACCACTCAATGTTTTTGTTTAATTGGGGAATAAAGGAGGTGATATGAGATGGTAGCTCATGAGATAGAACCCTACCATCTCATATCACCTCCTTTGACCTTCCAGTTTGAGAATTTGATCATTCCAGTTATGGTTTTAAATTCAAAGCTCATCTACATGGAAGGTTACTAACATTTTACATTTTAATTTAAAATCAAGCTTTCACACAACAGACTCATTTACATTGCTTTGTTTACCAAGGGTGCTGAAGAATTCTGATGGGAACTGAATGTACATATCCACATTTGAGGAAAAAAGTCTCACATATGAGACAAAAATAATATTCAAATGTCATGAGTTTCATATTCAAATGTCATGGGAACCGTGTGTGACAGCAGTGGTGCTTTAGCTGTCGTCTGCCTTAGAGATGTGCTGAAAATACTCACACAAGTGGGTGTGAGAGTGTGTGTGTGTATCCGCTCATATTCTCTCTAACCTGAACTAAAATAGTTGATACTCCTGCATCTGTTCTGATGGATCTGAACAATAATCCAGATTAATGTGACTGCGGGAGCCTTTGTTTGGTCTGTGTGCTTCTCTATCTGGGTCATCTCTGAATTTTTGAGCACTGGGATGGAATTTGATCACCTGTGTCCTCCATCCTTACACACTGACACAGTCTTGACCATTTCAGTATAGTCCCAGGATGAAAGTAACACAATACACTTTGAAAATAAAGGTATCCAAAAGGGCTACTTTTGGTTCCATAAAAGCCTTTCTTCAATGAATCTTGTTTGCAAATGTGATGTATGAGTGTGAAGAATCTTTAAGAAACTTTGAAGACCCTCCACATATTGTACAGATTATCTACCAGTCTTGTCTACAAAGGTTACCCATTTAGTAACCTTATTATAAGAGTGTAATTCAGACAATCACCAAAGCACATAGAGTGTGTATTGAGAAGGAAACCACAAAGGATTCAGACCTCCAAAGCCAGGCCGCATGGCAAAGTCATGCTCCTCGATCCTCAACAGCTGCTCAGTCTTGATGAGGAGGGATTTGGTGCTATCTTGCTTCTTTAATTTGTAGTCAATCCGGCTAAAAACGAAAGAAAAAGACAACATGAAGAAGGACAGCATAGTGATCATATCACAACACTTTGCATTACGTTTTTGCTATGGTATGCATTGGTGAAGTTGTAGGAATACCTCTGACACTGCATGAATCTGTGAATCTGCACTCTTAATAAGTGCAATAAAGTATAAAGGTGCCCAGTGGAACCAAAAAGTTTTGTGGAGTGATGCCATGAAACATAAAAACATATACTGTAAAATTGGTTTTATGACTTACTATAAAGAAGCATTTCAGAAAGGCTCTTTAAAGAATCACAAACAGCTTCGCTCCACAAAAAGGAGAGCTTCATCTTTGAGAGTGCCCATGAACACTTCATCGTGAATGGACAAAATGACACAAGTAAATTATATAAAGGGTGTTTTTTATCACAGATTCAGCCAAAAGATGTTTAGAACAGAAACTATGAAGCTATTACTGTGAAAACAGTAGAAGTCAATAGTCACCCAAAGCTTTTCTGTAATTGCATGTCCAAAACTTCTCACAACCAACTAAAACCACACCCAGCACTTCATTAAGGTTGTCCTGTCTTGTCATTGTGGTTTAGAACAGAGTATGACTTACTGCAAGCTATAAAAAATGAAAAACATTCATCGTGTAGCCAAATACTGTGTGTAAGACAACAGGGTCTGTTTTCACAAACCACCTCAGGAGTAGGAGTGCTGACCTGCAGTATTTTTTGTAATGAAAACTATCATAAATCCTGAGAATTGTGATCTCAGATCAGCCCCTGCCTTGACCAGCTCTCATGTTGTCAGGCTGTCTGTAGTCTTGCGTAGCCAGACCTTCAGACTGATGGCTGAAGGTCTGGAATTCATAGCAGCTTTCTTTGGCCAAGGTCCGGGGCGTGGAAATGTCCACACAACAACAGACCGGCATGCAACAAGTCAGTCTGCATAGAAAATCAAAGAAGGAGAAGAAAACAAGCAGTAAGTCATTGATCTGTTCGTGCACATATAAAAACAATGGCGTCTGCATTGCCACATCTGATCAAAACACAGAGTAAATCAGTAGGATCACACGTCTGCGATCACACGTCTGCGATCACACGTCTGCGCTTCGTTTCCCGGCGGACCGAAAATAAACGCGACTCTTGCGTCCCCCGGAAATCCGTGAAAATTCAACCAATCAGATGATGACTTCAAGATTCCTGAAGTGTTTCCAGTTAAGTGTACCATATGCATCAGATGTTTAGCCAATGTTCCGTGGGCGTGACGTCTGAGGCTGAGACTAGGCTGTCTGTGACTTGTAATTCGTTATAGCCCACTGTAATACTGTCATACTGAGTCGTAAACCACACCAACAAGTCTGCACCACCTTAACAAAGATAGGGACGTGTCTTGAGTGTCGTGAAAGCCGCTTTGAGAATGTGTCTAATGGACAGATTTAGCCTATTGACTTAGCAGCATTAGCATTGCCCTTTCTCTTGACTAAAAAAGCAAATCTATCTGCCTGATTGAAAACACAAGTAAAAAAAGTGTGTGTGCATTAGATATGGGCAAACCATTCCATAAATTTACATCAAGTAACAATGGTATCAGTATGCAATGTAAAAACAACACATACCATTACTACCATTTCTACAGGCAAATATACACACACATGCAGGCCATTGTATTACTTATAGGGGCGTATTTGAGGCGTCAACTGACTATAAGCCTAATTAGATCAGCCCAGTTTAGATTTCACATGCAGACAATGGAATGAGAGTGAATATATGAGACATCATTGTTGAATCTTAGCTACCAAAGCTTCACCAAGACATCAGCTCAGCACTACTCGCATCTAAAACATGCATATGATTATGCAGCAAATGCATGAGTTTATTGGGAAAGAAAGGCGCTTCCAGCTCAGCAGAAAAGCAGGCTGTAAAAATGAAGTGAGTTCTAGAAGCTGTCTGAAAGGCAGCTAAAGAAGCATCTCTCCCAAGAGACAGAGCAGAGAGGGGAGCGAACCTGAAAATAGACACGACTTCGATACCAGCTGAAGGTCAGCGGTAAACAAACACAGTTTTCTCCTGACGAGAGCTTTCCCTCAGAGTGTGTTTTACTGAGGTTCATATTGAGGTTTATATGGTAGGAGCAGTGGTCCAATCAGGCCTGAAATCCTTTAGGGAATCCTCTAGGCCTGAAATCCTTTAGGTTAAAGTACCCGTATCCTACATGTTTCTTGTAGTTTATTTTATTTTTATAGGTTCACTTAACATTTATGCAAGTGTATGTACCATAAAATAATCATTTCCAGCCTTTTCCCATCACTTATATTAAATTTTTTGAAATAATAACCTCTGTTCTGACTAGCTCCCCTACATTGCGCCTTATTCAATAATCAGTTCAGGCTAAAGCACTGAGTTTCCATAACTGTATAAACTGTATAAACTGTATAAAGGCCTGACCGATAAGTATCTAAACTTTGACAATATTTATATACACTACATGCTACTCTCTTATTTGAAAACAGCAGATCTGCATAATCTGGGTCCTCTAAAATATTTATGTCTAAAACTATACAGAAGAGGTTCTCCTCAAATCTGGACCTTAAATTCTTAAAGACATTTTAAATGCATTGAATGCCACTAAAAAGTGGAGCATATATATTTCTGACCTTCTCATTTTCATACAAACAAAGCCTGGCTTCAAATCCATAAAAATAAAGAACTGAGCATGTCCTGGCATTGCAAATAGCTGATTTCAGATGAATATGTCTCATTCACTCATTTTCTGTAACCACTCAATTCACATCGCAGGTACCCGGAGTCAACGGGCGTGATGCAGGGACTCAGGGACTCATGCAGGGACTCATGGGCGTGATGCAGGGACTCATGGGCGTCACCCTTCAGGATACATCCCTGAAGGGGACGTATCCCGTTCACACTTCAGAATTATTCGGATGGACCCCCACATTTAACATAAACTATTAGTTCCCCCAGTGCTGTTGAATCTTGAATCTTTCACGAAAGAATACATTCTACTTAATCGACAGGAGAATACACATACCACTGGAAATCCGCTCAGAGTTTCGAGCAACCTGTCTATGCACCGAAGATTCACTTCACTTGCATGCGGTGAGTTAAAGGCAAATCCAGAGCGGATTTCCAGTGGTGTGTGTATTCTCCTATTGATGAAGTGGAAGTGATTCTTTTGCAAAAGATTCAAGATTCAACAGCGGGTTCCAAACACCCCCAACCCCTAAAGGACTGAGACTTTGAACATGCAGCAACCCATAAACCCTGTCCCCCCACCCCCCTCCAAACCCCGCCTCCCACATGTAGACCAATGTGTCCCCCTCACATTAAAAATGCTTCTGACGCCCCTGCAGGGCCCTGGGTGAATGACCTTCAAATGAATTTATATGCCATTTCTTTCCAACTTATTTCTAGATGCATCTTGATATGTCTGTAGTTCTGTCCTACAGTAATATAGTGTAGTATTCTGTAATAAACTATAGCGCCAGAATTTAGGGTTCTTATAAGAGTCCTGTCCACATTTCTGTAGTCTTTCTACGGTTCTTTCTTCACAATCCACTGACCATCATTCACTGTGCTGCTCAAAGGAACATCATCTGACTCTGCCATCCCTACACACAAGGCAAACACAATCCAGACTCTTCTCATTAGTGGTTCCCCACCAGTGGAATGAGCTGCCAAAGGATTCATCTTTATCTTCACGAATCTCCCGAAGACTAATCTATTCAGAGATCACTTCCTCTCCTAATGCACTATCTACCCTAAATCACACATGCTCGTCTATCAATGAGCTTATATCTTCTCGCGCTACTTCCTACTCAAGGATTCAGCTCTTAGAACTTTCCTCTGGTTCTCCCACTGCCCTGAAGATGGAATGTTTCCTCAAATTGTAAGTCGCTATATATTAAAGCATCTGCTAAATGAATGTAATATAATGATGTAATATCTTACACCTTTAAAGATGGACAAAAATGAATGTATCTTGTAAGTTCTGATTACCGTTTGTTTTAGAAGAAATCTAGCTCTGCCGTTTTGGTGCATGGAATGTGGATCCCACCTGAGCAGGTGTATTAGAGTAATGAGAGTGCGCTGTGTCCCCACCCCCACCCACCAGTACTACACTCTCCTGTGTGTAACAGCATGCAATATGATGAAAAGCCTGTCAGAGGTTTAAACTCCCTCCCCAGCTGAGGGCTACTTAACAGGACACACACACACACACACACACACACACTGCAATTGAATGGGTCAAACACAGAACTGCACCATACATCATTTGTTAATTGTCATAGTAGTATTTGTTGTGCTAACGGTGCAAAAGCCTGCAGAGTGTAAATGAGTCTCTAACCAATTACTTTTGACAGGACCTGAAACCTTACCCTGATGTGATGTCTGTGTTTACAGTGTTGTTCCTCTCTAGTATTTGAATGGGTGTTTCTGGATACTGTAAAGTGAAAAAGTGACCTTGAGCTTGCAAAAGGTCTTTGCTAGATGTATGCAAATAAATTTGTACAAAAATAAAAAATCTGTATCAACATTTTTTGGCTCATGAGTTTGTACTTTTCAGATTAATTCTAAATTACAGAACATTTAATTCTACTCATATATATCTGTGTATGAGTAGAATTCTCTTGTTGATCAAATCTTTACTGATTTTGTGATTCCTGTATTTTAGACCAAAGAGAACAACAGGGTTTAATGAACTTCAGCTCCTGTGATGGATACTGAAGGTTATTTCACTGCTGTTTTCTAAGTTACTCAGTAATTAGGTCAAACTTATGCATTCTTGCATTTAAAGATAATTATTCCCATAACATTATAGGTTAGTATGTAACCCCGCCCCTGATTGGGATAGGTAATTTAGTCCACATCATGCAGCCTGACCCAAAACCACCGGCAAAATAACATTTTCAACTCCGACCACATCGTCAACACTGCCACAACAGTAAAACCTCTCATAAACGCACTGGGGCTGCCGCCACTAAACCAAACTGTCCAATTACGGATGCTTTCTCATCACAGTTCTGCTGCTCAGGGGAAGAGAATGTGCTCTGCAGCCTGATGAGAGACTGCAAACTGCAGTGTGAGCTATAAAAGGAGAAAACCCAAACATTTCACAGCATAGACTATACTGAACCCAGGAACCAACCTACGCCACGCCCCCTTTGAGAAATAAACAATAAACACAAAACAGATGTGAAACCGTCACAAAACCTGTGTTGTGCCCATGCTCTGCACATATTAGTCTAAGCTTTTAGTCTTTAGTTTACTTACGTCTGCTTTTAACAGTAATTTTCTTCATTCACGTATAACTAATGTACACAGTTAAACCCAGTAAATTGAATGAACACCTCGCCCCACAGTTAATCCAGCTGTTCCAAATGGCCTGAGCTGTACAGTATAGACACTATATATATAATAATATTTCTATGAACATGATAAAGACCATCCATCACGTCACATGACTATATACTGACAAAATCTAGTAAGGTTTAATGGACAATGTGACCTTGTTTCATTAAAATGCTCAGCTTGGCTCACATCCCATAGTAAACAACTTCATTTTTAATCAGAGGCTGTGTCAGCACAATTACTGCCAAACATAATTAAAAGAATCATGTTGACAAAAGACATATTTATGTTTACTCATTTAGATCAAGTAAATTCAAGGCATCGCAGTTTTGCTGTTTTAGTATTGCAAAGCCTCATAATATGGTAAATAAGGTGCTAGTTTAAGAGGTATAATGTGGAATGGATCACAGCATATGTTGTCCCCTCACCCTCCGTATTTATGCTTGGCATGCTCTCCCAGATAGACATCCTTGTTCCTCTTTCGGTTGGGGTGGTGGTTGATGAGCAGCGTGACGGGCCACAGGCAGGCCAGGCACAGCAGCCTGAGACTCAGCAGAATCAGCCTCATGCTGTCAGACAGGGGGGCTGAGTCTCTTCCTCAGAGGCTCTAGATCCTGTTGTCATCCAGTGGAGCTCCAGGGGGGCCAAGGACACCTCCAGAGGGGCCAATGGGATGAGTTGGAGTTCCACCAACTCAGCCATTCCACAACACCTGTAAACAGCCTGTGGTGCACACAGACATACACACACACACACACACACATACACACACACACACACACATTTATTTGTCCTGCAACTATGCCTCCCAAACCACCACACACACTACCATGCCACTTCCATATTGAATGGTCCGCCATTAGTGGTCTTGTGCTCCCTATGGCCAGACGCCGTGGCGGAAAGCTGGTTTGTCCGTGTGAAGCATGCATGCTTTTTCATCACTTTGAGTCTAAACTGTTTTCATCTGGTTATGCGTGTGCCCAACTGGGTCCAAGTACTGCGGGCCAGTGCAGGTCACACACCCTGGCCTGACACTGCTTCATCTACATTTAAATCAATATGATTTCATTCTTACTATAATAAAAGAATGACATTAATTCCCCTGAAAATCCTCTTATCTGTGGCCGACTGAAATCTTTCTGTAACCTACAAAGCGGCCTCTAATCAGGATTTTCACAGAACATGCTGTCGGTGTGTGGAGGCTCCCCACTGCTTACCCGTGTATCACAGATGATCCATACACCTCGCCAAAAAGCTAAAAAAGAGGGAGCATATAAAGCTGTGAGTGGGATGTCCAGCGAAAAAGGGCTGAAAAGGCGTAAGCATGTCTGTTTGCCCCTCTCAGATTACTATATGGGAAGATATGATGGTGCAGAGGATATGTATGTCGTGTACACTAGTATTCAAAAGTCTGGAATCAATTTGTTTTATTCAACAATGGCCAATGTACTGTAAAAAATAAACAAAAAATCTAATTATTTGAAAATAAAAAAAAATAATAATGTATTTATAAGTGCCCCAAGCAGGGTGAGTCCCTCCCTCACGCCCACTGACCCTGGCATAGGCTCTGGGTACCCAAGACCCTATTATTATTATTAGTAGTAGTAGTATTACTAGTTCAAGGTTCAAGGTTACTGTCATCAGCAGCTGTGTACACATACATAGTGTGATGTTTATCCATGGGCAACATTTAACATTCAACAAAGTTGAGAAAAAGCAGACAATGCAATGGTGCAACCGTATGATGTAAATGGGATGTCAATCTTCTACAATTACTAATATTACACCATAAGTACGGTACATAAGACATACACAATAATAAACTATATGATTTACCCGTATCACATTTGCCTGGTTATTGGAAAAATACTATTTTGGATAAACTGAATATATTAGAACTTCTGATACAGAGCTCTTTCAGAACCATCTACAACTGTGTTTATCATTCTTTTCTGTGAAAATGAATACACTTGGCTTATTAATTCTGTTTCACAACTTCATAGAAATGACCTGAAGAGTACTAACATCAGGTTTTTATTGCTGCAAAGTGATTGCAAAGTTTTGTCCCATAAAACAGACATTATTGCAGGATATATAAACTTACCAGGAGGTTCTGAAGATGTGAGAGCTGACCACAAGTGGGTTTGTGGATCGAAGAGGAGCAAAGTGCTATTTGGAACGGGACCTGCTCGCCGCTAGACATTCCACTCCGGATTGATTCGGGTTGGCATTCTGCAAAGCTCATCATTAGTTATTTGAAAAAATCCCAGGGGAGCACTAATCACTTTCCATTAACACAATCCCTCAGCAGAGAGCGCGAGAGAGGGATGGAGAGACAGAGAGGGAGAGATGAGGGAGGCGGGGGAGTGAGAGAGCATGATAAAGAGGTACAGAGAGAGAATGTCATAAACCTATCACGGAACCCCAGGGCCCAGTAATCCCAGTGCTGTGACTAATCTGCTGGATTACGGCCTGATCGTGAACGGCTGCCTGCCGCAGAGAGGTCTAGTCTAACCAATCACATCACAGGGGGCATGTTGTCTTCTCCAAACCCCATCAGATTCATCTCCTCTTGGGGTGCAGCCTGTGACATTTCATGGGTGGCAATAAGGCTCTGATAAATAGGAAATAATTTGTTACTCTTTCTTAAGAAATTCCTTTCTAACACTGAAAATGAAATGTTTTCCCCTTTGACCTGCAGGCTCATTACTCACCATTTCCTTGTTGATCAGTTACAAATCCACAGAAGCCCCCAGTTATTACCTGTAATATTTCTGTAATATTTAAATAAATGTATTTGCCCTGTTGCATAACTATTTAGAAGTTAAGCAATTGGATTTGAATTCTGGCTGACAGGTTTGAGTCTTTTTTGTTTCAATGTAAAGGATCAAAACAAGCCAGAACATACAATAGTAATTATTTGTTGATACTTTGTTTCTAGTGTCAAGAGAGCTCCATATTATCTCTGATCCTTGTCCTCAAACAGAGTCACAGGGGATGCGGGGCCCTGTTTTAGTCACAGGGTGAAAGATGAAGAAACACAGGACCTTCCTGTGAGGCACAAGCGCTACCCATTGCACCAATGTGTTGTCTCAACAATTACATGTTATTGCTGGTGATAACTGTGACTTCTCAGGATTCACTATTAATCAGCGTTTAATCAATTCATGGTCAACCATGAAATGCAATTTAGTGATCTCTAGTGGTCTCTAAATGTTATGTACCTTTAAACATGTAAATGGGCCCATTTGTATTTATATTTTACAACATGTACCCTTACACACGCAGCACAATGTTGATTCTGAACACTGCAGTGTTTACATTTAGGTCATCTGTACGCTTTTCTACTTTTCTAGGACAAACATGTCTGACCTACAGGAACTTCCTACATACGGGTCCGTACATACATGGCACATGCAGAGGTGGGCAGGATAGTCTAAGGCCTGTTCTTAGATAACAGGTCACTTGGGCACAAGTACAAAAAGCTATGCTAAAAAACAGGTCTCTTTAAAGCGTGGCCCTCGCAAAAACCCTTATCCAGTGAGAAAATGAAAGCATTTTATTAACTTGTTAAATTTTATTTTTCCTTTTCATTTGTATCCAAGTATTCCAGTCAAAATGTAATGCAAAGGTATTAAGCACTTCACATTGACAGTTGCTGTGTAGTCCAACACAATTGATATAAACTGTTGTGTCCTTGGGTGAGTGTGTCCCTTCATGCTAGCGCCCCCTAAAGTGGGGCAGGCATAAAGTACTATTTGGGCAATAGCTCAACAACCATTTAGCCAAAAACTACAAAAGCTTGTTTGTGGAGTAACACCACCTAGTGAACAACACCAGGACACAAAATTAGCTCTTTGGTAGTCAATATTTTGGTTCAAACTTCACAAACGACACATTGCATCTTTGAAAGCACACCAAATTTCCATTCTCCTTGTACCTTGCTCTATTATAAAAATTTCTTGAGCAGTTACAGTGTTCAACACCATGCATTACACCTAGTTTCTATACTGTTTTGTATTTTTAGCTAAAATGGCTAAAATGTAGCACTTTGTCCAAACCAAGATTTTTAGGCCTAAAACATCAGCTGCTTGGTGGCCTAGTCGTTAGACCCTGCGATCAGAAGGTTGTGGGTTCAAATCCCAGTACTGCTAAGAGCACCACTGAGTTAGGAAACATTTCCACACACTGTTCCCTGGGTGCTGTGTTCCTGGTTGCCTGCTGCTCCACTTGGTGAATAGGATAAATACAGAGAAGAAAGTACACACTTTGTTCTGTGGTCTGTTCACATAGGACAAAAGGCCACTTCGCTAAAACAATGTTGGTCACATTAACTACTTCCCTACAAATTCCCAATAAAGCTACAATGCATTCATTCTCTATCAGGAGGAACCAAATCTTTTTAGACTTTATTCTTCTCTTTAGTTCTAAAATAAAACACTAAAGCTAAGTGGGAGGTGAACAGCACCCCCAATAGAACACAGAATGAAATGAAACTAATCTTGCAATTAAAAACATTAAGAAAAGAACAGATACACCATCACCTCTGGACATGGGCCACATGTGTGTGTGCTTTTCTTTCTTGACTTTGTCCATTTGAGGGAGAGTAACTAAACTCCACCCATCTGAAGTAAAAGGGGCATGTAAAGTGAACAACTAGTCTCTATGAGTCATTGATGCCAAAGGGGTGTGTTTAAAGGAAAACCTGTCCATCCTGTCCCAGTCTCTGGTCCATGTTCCACTCAGAGACGAGGAGTTGAACGCTCCAACCTAAGGTGAGTCAGCTTTCTTTAGCAAATCTACTATTATAGAACACAAACCACAGCCACATATAAAAATGCTGAGCAGTGTCTCAGACTGTACAACCACAGTGGTACTGTGGTCTTGTGGCTTGTCTTCTTCACACAATGCAAACTCAATGGGAGCAGATCTGGCAGGGAATCTCATACAAATAATCTAATCTGATACAAATATTGCTGTTAAACTGTGACCACAGCCTGATTGCTTGTTGTCGTAATAAAATAGGGCCTCATCTGATAAGGAGCTGTGTAATTGTGTGCTTGAAGGGGATGTGTTCATACTGACTGAAGGATCTGATCTGATAAGGGGGATTAGCGCAGTAGCTCTTCAAATTCTGATGGACCTGTGTGATGGCTATCAACACTTAACGAGTAGAGGAGATTAAAGTCATGCAGTAGTTTGAAGATGCTCCAGTCAAATGGTGTATTTTGTCGATTTTTGGACAAAAAAGTTATGCATCATCTATACAGAACAAACTATCAATTAATTCATACAATACTGGAAATGTGTATGTCAGGAATTTGGCACACACCACATGTTATGCCTCCTCCTAAGTTGTTAAGTTTAACAAATACAGTTGCAGTGTGTTTTCTGTAGAGGTTTGTACTTATTTTAAAAATCAACAACATACATATTTTGTCCAGGGGTGCTCTAACTTTTGCATATGACTGAATATGAGAAAATGGAAAGTTGAAAGCTTGAAGAAACATTGGATCTAACTTGGTCATTTCACTAGAAACATGTAAAATTTAGCAAATCATTGCACTTTGTCTGTATATAATTATTGAATGTGGCCCATTCAGTGTTCTGCATAGTTTATCACACTTCTGCACCATCAGTGGACAAAGACCACAGTAGAACCACTACAGACCAGACAGTGGGGCTGGTTGTCGCAATCATTGTACTGCAACCTGTAATGGGTTACTGTGAAGTTTCAGAAAACGTTAAAAGATCATTTCATATAAGCAGAGAGTTATATTTGCTTTATCAGTTAATTATGTTTCTTCAAAATGTAGTATTTTATTCAAATATTTGAGGCAATACACAAGAAACTAATTAATACTGATCACAGTCCCCTTCAAAATACCAGACAGCCAACAACATAATTTGTGTGACAGTGAACCCAACAAAGCCTGCTCTGCTATAGGCCAAGGTGTTATTGTTCATTTATTGTTCATCACATCCCTCCCATCAGAAACAAAAAGGTTTCATTTAAGATAAAACTCACCTGAGAGTAACTCTCTTGCAGTTAGTGAGAATAAAAGCTACCATATTAGTACCGTCCTCAAAAATTCTCCTCCTTCTGAGCCAGAAAAGAACAATATGACAACAATATGACACCCTATGTACCTCTGGCAGGTGCAGTACAAAGCAGGTAATTAGGTGTAAGTTATAAATTGGTCATTCTGAGTACAACTCCTTTGTGCACCCTTTGAAAACCATGAGAAAGCCTCCTCTCACCCACAGCTTGACCATTCGCCTCAAATTTCTTACAGCAACAGCTATGATCAGCTTTCTCCTTTCATATCCCACTGAATACAACAAAAGCAGCTGATCCTGGATCAGCATTCTTCCTCTCGTATACTTTGGATTTAGGAGCATCAACAGTAAAGGCTACATTCTGGGAAGTAAGAAAGATCCCTACCACTTATCTGGCTAGGAAGATGAAAGAAAGGATTGAAGTACATGATAAGTACAGTCAACCTGAAGGAACAAGTTCAGACGTTCAAAGAGATTCACATTTACATAAAAAAATAGGAAAACCTAATAGAACAACGGCAGTTAATGTGTTAACTGTGTTTGAAAGCAGGTCTTGTCGTATATATTCATCCAATATAGTTACTGTAAAGAAACCCACTCTGAAATGTCCTAAAAACCTTAACGTTCTTCTTTTCTCAGTGATGGCACCATCAGTACGCGTCTGCACATGCTTTATCCTGTGGTGGCTCATTACTAAGACAAGAGCAAAAACTCCAGGTGAGATCAGATCCTCTTTTAAGAGCAAAAAGCACTGGGCACTGACAGGCCCTAGAACGGTTCAAAGCAGTGAATGAAGTGAAAGGTTTTAAAACAGGATCTGTCATTTTATTTGTTCTTAGATGAGACACCTGAGTTGATAAGATCAGGTTTGTTTAGCCTGGAGCAATTCACCAAGCATTCAAATTCACTGAGGTGTTTGTCATGAACGGACAGTTGGGGGGAATTACATGATGTGATTCCTGTTAGCTTCTGAATTCTTAAGAAAAATGACAAAACACCATTTGCTATGAGCACAGAGAAGAGCCAGACTTTAGCTGGAACAGAGTTAAGGATATCTTCACTGTTAGAAATACTGGAATATGTTTTCACAGTGGTGTCTTGGTGACATTTTGTTAATATATATGATTGTTTTTTATATTAAAAGCAATTTCTGAACGATTACAGAGCAGACATAGGTGTTCTCAAGTGGCTAAATTGGAGGACAGGGTCCCAGACTCTTCAACATAAAATAGAACAGCTCTTATCTGACACCCCAGAGAGTGAGCTGCTCTGACTCAAGCTTGAATCCACATCAGTGGATCTCATGACAGCATCATCCATCTTCATGATGTGAGCAGACGACCGATCAGACTATGACAGATAGTGCTGACTGATAGTCTGTTCACAGTACACTGGTGCAGAGAAATGCAAATCAGAACACTGTATAAAGACTGGCTGGCTTCAGAACAGAAAAGTTCAAAATATCACTTCTTTTTCTTCTAAAGCTGAGCAATATGAGTATTGCATCATTTTCATGATACATTACATCACATTATATTGACAACCCATGTCATTAAATATGCTCACTTTGTCTAAGATAAGATACGCCTTTATTGTCATTGTACTGAGGCAGGATGCTACACATACAACGAAACTGTAGGGGCTACTTAGTGGTGTAAACAAATATAGACAGTGACAGTGCAGACAGTAAACAGTGCAGACAGTAAACACAGTATAGACAAATAGGAAGTTGCGACAGACAACAATGACGCATAATTTACAAGACAAGGATTATAAAGTATTGCACTTATTGAGGTGTGATAAAAATTGCACATGTATTGCACATTAGTGGAAAACTACAGCAGTTATTGCACATTGTCTGTTAGTGCTAATGGTATGAGGCTGTTGGTCCTGTAGCGACTGCCAGAGGGCAAAAGGTTGAACAGGTCATGAGCAGAATGGGTACATGACCTGTTCAACCTTTTGCCCTCTGGCAGGCGCTACAGGTCTACAATTATCTACAATTATAAAACAATTCCTGTGGTCAGGAAATCATGGGTTCAAATCCCAATACTGCTAAGCACCTTTGAGGTACCCTTGATTAAGGTAAATGCTAAATTCCGTAATTGTAAATGTAAGACTGGGCTGTTTAAAAAACAGTGGTACGGGTGTGTGGGTGTGTGAGATCATACTCCTATGGTCTGCAGCCATCTACTAAAACCACTTGCCTGATACTGTGTAGCCTTCCTTGTGGTGCTGAAATGGCTATGATCCATTGTGCACTTTTCATACTTATTTTCTTAAAGAATCCAGATAAAGAAAACGGATAAAACAATTCCTTTGCAAATAACAGCTAATTACTGCACTCTTAGAGTAGTTTTTGATTCTCTACATTTTAATAGTTTTTTTAAACTCTACATTGTTTGTACATTGATTGACTTAAATGTACCTGAATGGTACCCTAAGAGTTTTAATATTTACCTTAATTGACAAGGAGCTTGAAATCAGTCTGCAGTATGCTTACTTAAGTAGAAATTTTAGTTATCTATACTTTACTGGAGTCATTATTTTTCAGACTACTTTTTACTTCTACTCCTTATATTTTCACGCAATTATCTGTACTTTCTTCTCCTTACATTTTAAAAAATAGCCTCGTAGCTCCAATTTAATTATGGGCTTTTCATTCCGGTTTGTCATCTTTCCAAAAAAAAACCAAAAACTTGTGCCCTCCGGATCGCGTTCAGCGAGAGCGCCATTCTTCCTGTTTATCCTGAAACCGTCGCACCATAATGATGAAAGCGTGCTCCGGCACAAACGCAGAAATCTAATGTGAGTGCGGGCCAGAGGGGGGTCAATCGTACTCGGGTCCGGTTCGCGGCAACCGTGCCTAGTGTGAGTACATCCTAGCTATAGAATTGAGCATAGTACATACCAGGAAGGTATCAACCAGGATTGAGTTTTTATTTTTATTTTTTGTTTAATCACTTGGATTAATCGTTCATTTTGACAACACTAATGTCTTCTGTATATAAACAACTATGCAAGGGCAATTGTTACTAAGCCTGCCCTGGGTACACCAATGTTCTTGTCCAGTTTTAGATATCCAATTCCCTCAAGGATTCCTGTAGCTAAGCTTGGATGTACATTTACATTCCAATAAAGGTTACTGATAACATGCTAGTGAAGTTTGACTTTTTGCGATACGATACTTATAGGCAACTAGTCATATCTTCTGCTCCATGAAAATGGTTCTTTAATATATTTGCATTTTTTTTTTAAAAAGTTTTTGTCCTTAATGACATTTTCACCCCTTACATTACTTTTACTTTTATACTTTAAGTAGTTATGCAACCAGTACTTTTACACTTGAGTAAAAAGCTGAAGTTGATAGAAGTATTTTTAAATCCTAGTATCTATACTTCTACCTGAGTAATGAATGTGATTACTTTTGACACCTCTGGCAGTATGTATGGAATACAGTTACAGCATTTTTTCGGCTGTGAGGCACTTGGGAACATAATATATGGAACGAGGCAGCAGTAGATTGTCTGCTGGACTTATGATTGCATGTTTTATGATAACAGTTCATTGTTATTCTTACATTTCCTTTTCTCCCATCAGATGTTCAGGTAACCTGTCTGTACTCTGAGGCCTGTGTCCTGCCCTGTAGCTTCAAACCAACTGGTGGTGAGGAGGTCCAGTGGTTCAGGCAGGATGTTCTTGTCTACAGCCATCCACAGAGCAGTAACCAGCAGGGTGAGCAGTTTGTGGGCAGGACATCAGTGTCCGGCCAGCAGCTCGCCCTTGGCAATGCCTCTCTGCTCCTGCAGCATTCTGGCCCGCAGGACAGGGGACGCTACAGGTGCCGTGTTGTCAAGGGCAAAGAAGAGAATGAGTCATTTGTCATAGTGAAAATGGAAGGTGGGTTGTCACCTACATCTCCTAGTGCTTAAACACTACTTTATATTCTAGAATTAAATGTAAACGCATTTATCTTTCAAAGCCTTTAAACATTAACCCAGTAGGTAAGACCTGCATAAGTAACGTTGGCTGAAAGTGTGTTATATGTGCTGCCATTCAAAGTTAGTAGAAGTAGTTGTAAAGTATATAATGCAGTAGGTGTCGGTAGATGTTCAGCATGTTTTTGGGACCTATAAAAGTTAATACGAAACCGAAATCACGACACTCAGATCCACGAACCCGTGTCGCGGTGTGAGAAGGCAGAATCGCGACACGTCCCTTCCAACTCCCGGTGTTGCAGGCAATTCAGTTTCCCTGTGTCCCCTTAAAATGCATTTTGAAATCAATACGATAGGTGGCAGTGTTTCGTGAAGACCGTTCTCTTAAGGAAGCATCATGTCCGGCACCACATTGCCATCTTGTGGTAAAATCCCTAATTACTCTCCTTCAAAAAAGCCTGTTATTTTACGACAGACTTCTTGAACGTACTGTATTATAAATGTTGCCACTAGGGGGCAACCAGTTGTGCCATAGTGCCCTCGTGTGTTAGTATCTATATTAGAGCCGTTTGAAGAAATGTATTCTCTGCATGTAAACAATTATTCTCTGCATTTAACCCATTCACCCAACTGAAGCAGTCTGTGCAAACAACAGATGGATTTGGCCACAATGCCATCTGGTGGGGTCTGACATATTAGAAGACTTTAAGGAAGCCTGTCATTTTACGAAACGACATATTTCTTCAATGAACTGTAATATAGATACTTCCACAAGAGGGCAGTACGGCACTACTAATGGCAAGTTAAATGAGGCTTCTTTGAACAACTGTAATATAGATTTTGTCACAAATGGGCAGTGTGGCGTCCTGCTTCTCTTTGCGCCACACTGCCGTCTTGTGGAACATCCATGTTGCTGTCCTTTAAAGATCCTGGCTGCGTCCAAAATCGCATACTACATACTAGGTACTACATTTGAATTAGAACGTACTGCTCTGCCGTTAAAACAGTGCGTTCTATACAGTATGAATGAGGGCAGTATG
>JBBPDB010111838.1:0-7500 GCA_037974465.1 Brachypetersius altus
CTCAGTGGTGCCTAGCGGTCTTGGGGATCGAACCCGGGCTTTCTGGTCACGGGGCGGATGCCTTAACCACTAGGCCACCCAACTGCTTCAGCACATATTTCACTCAGGAATAAAAAAGTCAACATTTCATATTCAGAAATCAATATAAACATGACGCATGTCAGGAAGAAGGCAAAGAACGTGGCTGTAATTCTTGTTTATTCTCCAATCAATAAACCTTTATAATTAGGTTGCACACTGCCACACTGAGGGTCTTGGGATCTGTATGCACAGCCATGCGGCACCTGGGCACAGGCCCACTGTGCCACACAGCAAACTGCAGGAGTTCACCCAGTCAGCTTAATGGCGTAAGACTGCATTTTGTCTCAAAAACAGAACTATTTTGTGAAGGTATTGTGAAATCCATGCTGTAACATATGATGCCATGAGGGTCATACTCAAGAGGGCTGGGTGTAGAAAAAAGAGCATGAGAAATCAAACACCAGCTAAAAGAACCTCAAGAACAAACATGTTGTAAAACAACAAGCAGAAGTAAACAATACAAAAAACAGTCCAGAGATCAAAATCTGAGAAAAGAAACGTCTCAGTACTGCTAGAAAACACCACAAACTGGAAAACCTCACAAATCTGAGGCCAAAACAGCGTTCTTATCTAGTCCAGAGTCTAGTTGTGGTGGTGACCCTGAGTACTGATGAGCCTCACCTGCTGAGGGTGGGGAAAGATCTCATAGGCTAAATTTATTTTTGAAACTTTAGTATGTGAACAAATGTATAATATTAGGTTTTTAAAATCCAAAAAGCATAAGAAACAGTTCAAGCAAAAATACTAGAATGCTACAAAAAAGCAGAATCAAAATCATACTTTGAAAAACAACATGGGAACAAACAGAAAAGACCTCATTTCGCCAGAACCCAAAAAGCAACCATGAGCTGTGACAAATAAACGTGTTCATCATTTCACACACTGCACTGCCACGCAGGCCTAAGTTACTTGTTTTTTTTTAAGGAAACATCCATTTATTCAGTGTTCTTAAGTACTTAGAATATCTCAATATGATCATAGAGAGACATACTGTGACATATCGTAAAACAATAAGCATCATAATTTTGCCCAACCCTCATAATTACAATAAAGAAAGAGTCATTTCAGCTTCACTAGAATCGAAAGGACGTCTCCTTCATTCAGACGTATGACTCATACAGATGATCGTACACTTAAAATCTATTCAAAGCACACAAAAGCAAAGTCCAGTTTCGAATGATGGGATGGGGAAACAGTAGGAAAGGCAGTCTCTCCTGTTCTGAGTGTGTCACTGGCTGCTCTTCAGGCATCAGCTTTGCAAAGTCAGAGTGCCTTTTGACTTTGAGAGTTTGTTGCGCGCATGCTAAGGGTACAAACACGGACAATGGAAAACAGACAGCGTCTGTGCATACTGAACGGGACCGGTGGAAATGTGTTCAGCGAGAATGTTATATCAGCACTGTCTAAGAAACTCCAGGTTCCGTGCTGTTCAGCCATGTGGGGCCCTCAAAATAAAGGTGGGCCAAAAATAGCGGCAGAATCAGAGCATCACGGTACTTAAAGACATCTTCACATCCATCACGGTGGTTCTAATGAACAGTGTTCAGGCTAGAATATCATGCCTACAGTTCTCGTCAGGTCATTAGGCTTCCTAATAGCTTGTTCGTGATTTCTCTGACTGTCTGCATCCATCTTCCTGCTGACTGTCCTCTTTCTCTTCCAACTTCAGCTTCTGTTTATGAACTGTTTCTTCTCAACTGTCCAAAATAAAACTCATCTACTCTTTGTGGGGGAGGAGAAGCTTGATTTAGTCAAGGATCCATCTGTTGGTATTCATTGCTATTCAAATTACTCTCAATAGTTGATATGTGTAAATCTTGTTAAATAGTTCTTTTCCAGTCTGTTTTGTGCAAAAACAGCTCATTTTAATTTCAGTGCTAACTTAAAAGGAGGGTTTTAGCTTGGACTGATTTTTAGTAAAGCAAACTACAGAGGAGAACCGATCAGAATATAGATAATATATTAACATACATCAGACTACAAGGTAAAGAAAGCACCCTGTTTAGTTAAAAGGGAGGCTCTGCATGGAGGTGGGCATGTAGAAACGATTTATGACTGTTTTTGGTACATAAAACCATACAAACGTTCAAATGGTCCTCAGGGGGGGAAATAAAATCAAAGATATAATTTAAGCACTACAACAGTTACTACAACAGTTACTACAACAGTGATGCAGTTTACAGGTTCTTCTTTATGGTACATGCACTTATTCAGTATAGTGATACAGTGAATTAGTAGGTGTTTAGAGTTTGTTCCCCTTTGCTATTCAAGGAAGTCTTAAACTACTTAAAATGTCGGAACATTGCTGTGAGGATTTGATCAAATTCATCCAGAAGAACACATGTGAGGTGTATTAAAATATTATAATTAAATGACCAAAACATGATTTTGAAAATGCAGTCACTAACAATATGACATGGGCTCCTTTTCTGCTGCTGACCAATCACAACCCAAGTTTGTAACTATAAGTAGAGATGGGCCTGATCCGACATGATACCGTTATCACGTCTGATATAGCCATAAGTCTGTTATCTTATAGCGCTCGGAAACTAAAGCAAGCCTACTTGCACTGTGTGTAAAGCCAGCGTGCCGAGAGATGGAAGTACAGTTGTGTCGTACAATACAACACATTTAATCAAGCACTTGCAGAGATTTCACGACAAAGAGTACCAGGACTTTACGCAAAAACACAACAAATTTACAGCAGACAACCCAAAAGTGAAAGGAATATCAGAGAAGACACTTAGCTCTCCCTCAAGACCTCTTTGGGGTTCTTTCAGGGATTATTTCATGTGTTTCTATCTCTCCAAACAAAACGAGGCTAAAGTTGGGCATCACATGACTCGACTGGTCCACCTTAAATACAGAAGTGGTTCGAATACACTCTGCCCATGTCTCGTCTCTGAATTCACGTGATTTTAAATTTATTAGTTTTGAACTTTGTTTTTTTGTTGCTGCTCTTGTTGCTGCTAAAATGGACATAATACTTATTGTTAATACAAGATTGTTGTGTTTTTGATATTTACAAAATTTTACAGCTATTGCTGCTATCTTTTTGTGAAGTATGACGTGAATAAACTCCTTTGGAATGCCTTTAAATCCAATGTAGTTGTGTATATTTTTTGCTCTTCTAATAAGTGCTTAGTAGTTTATTTATTCTGTGATGTAACCTTACTAACAAACAGCACTATTTCAACAAAAATGATGCTAATATTAAAGTAAAAAGATGTATTATATCGTATATAATGTATCCGTATAGACAGTCATGTATCGGAATCGGATCGGAACTGGAAAAACGTGGATCGGTCCATCACTAACAATAAAATGACCAGTAAGGTATTTCATTGTTGTTAGCAAGGCCGCGACAGAAAATTCTCTACTAAATACTGCCATTGGCCATGTACTTTCAACAGCTCTGAGGCATGGAACAATGGTTTTTAACTCCAACACATAAATACAACGTGGTTTGCTAACCAACCCTCTTTCCTGAGCTTCTCAGTTGCAGAATATTTCAGTTTACGTTTTTACAAATTCTACTTGCCCCCCCAAAACAGCAATCCTTGCACTACTGGCATGTAAAACTGGATGCTTGTGTCGGCAACAGTTGCACCTTTGTACCTTTGTACATATAGTGCATGAATGAAATGTGACATAATTGATCACAACACTGATACACACTGTCATATTGCCCTTAATCAGCAGCAATAATGTCTTCCTAAGGTGCTATGCAGCACCTCACATAGACGCCCTGCTCCTCTGGAGATGAAACTTGGTTGAGGATTTGGATGTTTCCTGGAGACAGTCAGGCTCACAGGGAGAAATGTTAGACTGGATTTGTCAGAGAGCTTGGCAGAAAAAAGAGTCCCATATTCATTTGCATGTAAAGTGAATGCAAAACAAGAAGTTAAAAAGAAAAAAAGAACACTCAGAACCAGCAGCAAGTAAGAGCCTTCAGCCTCCATTAACATGTTACCATTCAGAAGGGAGAGTCGGAAGCGACCAGTCAAGGTTACTCATTACCAAGACTGAGTGAAGTGAAACGCACTTATAAATGCATGAAACAAAAACACTTCTTAAAGTTTGCAGGCAGAAAAAGAGGAGAAACCCTGAACAAACTCATTCAAAACAAAAGACAATAAAAGCAAGACAAAATTCTCATTATGGCTGCCAACGATTTTAAATACTTAGACGTAACCAGTCCACAGGAATCCTGGCATGCTTGTAGCCTCAGATGGCCCGCACAGAATAAGAGATCCCAAGTGGGCTCGTTCCTTTATGCCAGTGCCCTCTGAGGAATACGCAAAGTACTTTTTGGGCAATAGACAACTGTTTCTCCAAACACTATGTAAGTAAGCCTCTTGGAGACAAATGGGCCAAGCACATCATGGAGTACCACCATCTAGTAAATAACGTCAATGCATGAATGTAGGATTTCACCAGCCAATATCTTGTGAAGCAAAGGTTCAAACTTCTGCATCACCACAACCTTTGGAAACCCACCAAGTTTTGTGAAACTTCATCCATAGGAGGTGCTGCAACTGACACTTTTAACCTGAAAAAATGAAATGTTGTGTGTACAGTAAACCCTCAGTTTTACGTGGATCAGCATCTGCGGATTCAGTCTAACACAGAAAAAGAAGAAGTCTGCTGCAGCATGTAGCATGACTGCTCTGTGTCTTGTCCACGTATTTTAGTGTTTTATACCCCACCCCCGCTCCCAATTTTCAACAGTTATCTCAGTTTATTTAGTATTAGTAAGCTGTGCCCTATCTAAACATGCGGATAGAGAGAGTTTAAATGTTTCTTTTGTGCCTTTACATGCTGCTAATGCTAACCGTTAATGCTAATGATATTTTAAACAATATATAACTTTTTAATTTACCTTTACAGAGTAATGCATTAAACTGAGTTTAAAATGAAATTGAAGTGTTCTGGGAGCATATTTGGGGGTCCTATTTAGGGATAACACTATAAAAATAGGCATTTTTTACCAAAACACAACAATGCAGTCTTGGAATGTAACCCCTGCGAAAAGCGAGGGATTACTGTATATACTTTGCTGTATTTTCTGAAATGGCCACCAATAGCCAATTAAGCAGCCAATTCATATCTGTGTAAAAGGCCAATCTTAATTACATTTTGAGAGCTCATCCATGGCATATACAGTAGATGCTATTTTCCCGATTTCCATACAGTGCTACGTTTTCCCCTGACATGGTTTGGTCCTCTTTCACTTGAAGTGGTCAGCTCATTTAACCTCTAACTACTTCTGCCCGTTCCTACATTCTTTTTGGACCTTGCTGATCACTTATTCTTCCAGCTTCTTCACAATGTAGTTGTCAACATGAATGCGCTTCAAAACCCAAAAGTGCCAACCTGACATAGGCAGTAAAAGATAATTGCTTCATTTCTTGTCGGTACAGAAATTAAATGTGCACCTCTGCCGCATGTACAACAGTAGCAGCGCACTGACGGAGAAAACAGACGTTTTTTTGCTCTCCTAATTATAAGCCTCTAACTGCTTCTTCTCTGAGGTCTTTCACAAAGCGCGTCTCTATTTCTGTCTCCGGCTCTCATCCTCCAGTCAAAATAACAATGAGAAATAGATTCAATAATAGCACATGATGGCCACAGAGGAGCTTACCTACTCACACAGCGCACAATCTCTGCACATTTAATCCACAACGTAACAGGAACCACTTTGAAGCTATCTCTCCACTTTCATCAGTAACTGCGGGGAGTGGTGCGGAGGGAGGTCCGCTGCTGGACACACGCAACGTGCCAATGAGGTCAAACTTTAAAGACCTCCATTTAGAGCATGGCAAAGAAACCTCAGGTCTGGCACACAGGAGCAACTTCCAAAAGTCAAACCTCTCATTTTATTGGGTCAAATCACATAACTCCAAAATCCACGGAAGAATGCTGGGTTTTGTGCTGCCACTCCATTCCAAATCCTGAGAGCTTCCGGTAGCCACAGTGTTTTAATGTGAACCGGCTATTTGTCCATGTGTCAGGAACTCTGGAAGGCCGTAACAAATTAGTAACAATTCTAACATAACCACATGCAGTACAGTGATTATATGTATGTTATCTAAAACTGACATTTCTTTAATTTAGGTTTTCAGCACCTACCTTTTGTCATGGTTGACGGCCGTTAGGGGCCGCTATTATTTCTGTTTCGTTTTGTCATGTTTTTTCTGTTTGTTTTCTTGATGGGTTGGGTTTTGGGGACTTTTATGTTGGTATGTGTCCTAGGTTGTTCTTGCGTCACGTGTCCTTTGTTTTCACCTGCTCTGAGTTGTGTCCTGTGATCAGCCCTGTATTTAGTCTGAGTGTGTTGAGTTCTCCCTTGTGTTTCCATCACCTTATATCCCTGTATGTATGCCCCGTTTCTCTGTGTGGTTAATAAACCTCAACCATGCCATGGAACCTGCCCTGTCGTCTCCCGTTCGTCTCCCCGGAGGAGTCTCTCGCCCTCGCCCATGACCCCTTTTGGATGAAGTGTAAAAAGGCCCCACAGACAGGGTTCATTGTAACAGACTGAGGGGCTAGATTAAGGTTAGGCAACATCATATCGTTTGTTATCATGACAAATCAAATAACTACAGGTCTCTCAGGGCATGGAAAATGTCAGCACTTATCGAGTGCTAACCAACTGCATGCTTCTGGACGAAGACAAAACGAAATACTGCAAACATTCTGCATCGAGACAATTTCTTGAAGGACTGTGATACACTGCTGCATCATCGACCCCTAGGCAAGCTGTAGCATTTACAAATCTGGTAAATTCATGCAAACGCAATTTCATGCAATAACACTCAACATGATCTCTGTACCAGAAGAGCATTAAAATACTTTATAGACAAACTAAACACAGAAAATACCTTCAGGGAATAAAAGCAGGACTTTGTTGCTGCAAGGCTACACACATTGTGCTGCAAAATTTGGTCCTGCAACCTTTATTCCTTTGTTTGCTACAACCTAACCTAGACCTGGCCCTAACACATGATGAAACATGTTACTACCAGGCGTTAAGGAAAAAAATAGGGTTGGTATGTGTAACTGTTTGGACGTCTAGGTTTCAGTATCAGTTAATAGAAAGCAACATCTCTAACCTACAAGTGTATGTTTAATTATGTTTAATTATGAAGCACATGTATAGGGCTTCGTGATTGTAATCTCACAAGTGCTGTGTTAGTGCCGGGTCGGACAACGCTCTAATCAATATGTTCACACTAGCATGCTATGCTAATGTATGTGTGTGTGTGTGTGTATGGAACCCTTGGGTGCATGCAAATCGCTGGGTGGTAATTATGCATGTATCCTCAGCTCATGCAAATAAATTAACAAGAGGAAGTATTTGATTAGCTGCCGTACCGCTTTTTTGAACAGGATAATGAGGCTCCACACTTTGTGACT
>JBBPDB010111838.1:12500-19776 GCA_037974465.1 Brachypetersius altus
CTTTTTTTTTACTGGCCGTCCTTATTGCAGCTTATTTGAGACAGCACAGGGCTGAAACACCCCTTAGAACTTCATCATGAATGGGCGGAGCTAAACTGCCATATGTTTAATCAGGAGATACATGTAAATGTGTTGGTTCAAAACTATGATTCTTTCAAAGTTTGTTCATTTGAAAAGTGATTGAACCCTTTAATATATGGATGATATGGACCCTTTAAAGGCATCACAATATGCAGCAATATTATAGCAATGGTAATATTCTGTCTTTATTGTGCAGTCCTAGTGTATTTTGTGGCTCAAATAAAAACTCCTAGAACAGCATGTCCCCTCCTTTTCAGCTCTACTCACTAAACTTTACAGTAATTAAAGCTTCCAAATCATGAGAAAGTTCTCCTCACTCCAAGAATTAGACGTAAACTGCCTCTCTGAATAGCCCTATCTCTCCATTCCTTCACATATATTTAATTGTAATGGATACAAGTGGTAATGAGTTTCAACAACATTCATATTGCTTTTTGGAAATAAAACCACACAAATGTCATGAGTTGATCTTAGTGACAGAAAAAATATATAATGCAGGCCCTTTAAACTGGGAAATTTAGACCAGTTTGGCCAAAATGAGCAATGTGTATATTTAAATGTATTTTTAAATGTAATTTATATAATATCCCATCCAAAACAAACGGCCAAATTGCAGTCATTAGCTTCGATCAGGCACCTCATAAACAAATCCTTTAGAAGAATCTTACACCACACAGTCTCATCAGCCTGTTTAGAATCTGCAATTAGACTTTCCCAGTTTGAGCCTAAGTCTTAACTACAACAATTCCTACTGGGAATTCTCCACTCACATTCAATGAACACATTCAACTCAGTCAAGTTAAGTCAAGTAGGTGTTTATTGTCATTTTAGCCATATATACACAGGACACACTCAAATAAAACAACGTTTCTCTCTTTTGTTCTTTCTTTCCACAAAGAACAAAAACAGAACACCACCAGACTACACAAGTATGGGCAGGGCAGGACTAAACTAAAGAGAAACTATATAAAGAAACACGAGCAACAGTCCAATAATTTACAAGAGACAACATACAGTGCAGTTGACAGGAGCGGTAACAGCAGTAGTGTGAGTGAATACAGTATAATAACATACAAAAAATGCAAAGGAATGCAGAGATTAAATGAAAATGACCAGACTTCATCACCAGGAAACCAGGTCCAGTTATACAGAGATAAAATTCCATGCTTTATACGTATTAGACATCATTATTTATTATTATTAATTGGTCAATTAACTGGTAAAGTAAATGTCTAATTGCTTTTTTGATTTAGAGCACTGTACTTACTTTTAAATGTCCTTAAATATCAAAAGTAAAAGTATTATTAACAAGCCAACATTTCCTCTCTTCTGGATTTAGGGATCCAGCATTGCCTGGACAAATATGCATCATATTCCTTCGCACACAATGAATGTAGTATTTACTTCATGGCATTGTGGTGTAAAATGCGGGATAGTTTACAGTAAAAAATGTAGCTGGTTAGCTTGGTCATGTTTATTGTGTGTGATTATGTGGTTTTGCACAGTGTGTGATATACAGCAGTATACAAAATCATTGGCAATGAATGGTAAGTCATACAACATCAGAAGCCACATAAGCAAGTCCATTTGAGATGATAATTTTTTTCTTTAATGGCAAAGTTAGCACAGTGCTAATTTCAGGGCTACAGTGCTAATTATTAGCTGCTACACGAGCCTCATGTTTGAAGTGACAGACAAACATCATACACCACAGGCTAACAGTCATTAGGATGCAGGGGAAATTGAGGTTTTTGGCCAGACTAGTCCTGTAAAATCCATCACCTTAGAGACTGAATAGGCTTGTTACTGCAATTGCAAAATAGTCATCGGCGTCTGGCTCTGGGAATGACTCTCGCATGTGAATTCTCTGTTTTGTTGCCTCCAACCAGCCGTGCGGCCCAAAAGTGGCCTCCACGGGACGTCACAGTCGATTTGCTCTCTGCGGTGAGAGCGGGCAGGGTGTCGAAGAATTGCATCACGTCGCTGCGCTAATGATGCCATTTAAACTCTGAGGACGATCATTATCCACTGCCTCCTCTTCCTCTCTGACTCTCTCTCTCTCCCTCTCTCTCTCTCTGTGGATCTGTGAGGAGGCAGCTGTAGATTTGTGTGTGAGACCTGGGGCCACAGTAGTGGCGTGTGGCAGCAGGGACCCTAAACATTACCAGAAATCAGTCAGTCAATAGTTGAGAGCAGGGCAGGCAGAAGACTAAGCGAATCTTGGAGTGGAGTCTTGGGATGGAGAGAGAATCTGACCTGCAGCAGTGTTTTCCACTTTAAAGGAATAGTACCCTTAAAAATCAAATTTGCCCATCCTTCTCCTGACCCCAGACGTCGTCAGTCAGTCAGGGCACATCTGGTGTTTACTTCTTTAGTTTTGGACTGGAGCTACAAGGCTAATGTAGCTAACAAGTAGATGAAGCCCTGTGGCATTAGCAGGTTGCCTAAACCACTGCACAGCTTCTTTAAGTAGTTAAAGACAGTTCCACTGGTTTTATTCCTTTCAAAATTTCTGCAAAACCAAATGGATAAGATGCAATCAGAGTCATTCAGAATGGTCTGGTGGGCTGGAAAAACTTTCCAAATTGTTCATAACAGTGTTGATAGGAACCAAAAGTCCAGAAAGGTTTGTGCCTCTAAAATCTAGCTCACAGATTAGTTTTTTGATGGTTTTAAGAGAAGCTTTTAGCCTAAAACACATGAGATACATGAATGACGATGACACAATAGTCACTGAAGAAACCACTGTGGTAAAAGCCAGATTAGATAAGTACAGCTGGTCAAAAGCAAAAGCAGCATATGTTGCACTTTGAGTGCTGGTTTGCTGGCCATTTAAACGACCAGCTAATTCAGCACCAGATCAGTGCTAACCGGTGTTTATCATGCAGGTCTAGTTGGATTTTCCATACAGTTCAAATTTACCTTTATTTTAATATTATCCGTATTGCATATAGCTCCTGAAAAAATAAGAGATTGATGCCATTTATTTTAAATCTGCTCGTCTATGAGTATGACAAGAGTTTCATGCCAGTGTCTGTTAAATTCCTACACAAGCACCTCGTTCTACTTTATGAGGTACTGATTAGTGATCACCTGAATCACATCTTATTTAATGACGGAAAAGTATAAAAACACTGCTGTAATCAACGCTCTCCTCTTGCAACATGACCAGTTAGATGGCGAAACACTACTAGAAGGCATTTTGTTTAAGCATAAACAAGAGATTTGTTTTCTTTGCACCTATAAAAGAGAAAACCTGAGAAACCTGAACATTTTTGAAGTGGTCTCTCATTTGTTCTGGAGCAAGGGAAAGTCAAAAATGGCACAAACACTTATTATCACCTTTTTTAGGAACTGTTAAGGTTATCTACAATCAGCCATTTTATTTCAGACCACTCTGAAAGACTTACTTACATCTGAGCCAGTGAATTATACAGAGTTGTTTAGAAAAGTGGAAGTCTATTATAAACTTGCTTATGCAGTTGCTGGTACTGTTTGACACACTGTTAACTTCAAACCCAACAAAACTAAAAAATAGCAGGAGCAGTCAACTCAGAAGCTGAATTCCGACGTGTCTGTGTTTAATGGATACGTTTGTCACACTGTATCAGAAACTATACCTGTGAGTCTATTTGATGTTGCTTATTAACTCGATACAGGCATGATGATGCCTCAGGCCTGCAGTTTTACTGGTGCCAGTTGCTGGGCTATAAACTCCCATACTTGTCAGCTTAGCATTTAGTTGAGCAAAACTAAATAAGCAAACTTCAACATGCTTTGGCTAAATGACTACATTTCGAGTAAAAGGAAGTGTGTAAATTCTGGTTTTGCTGAACTACTCCTCCAACCCCCTGGGACCTATCCCTGGCCTCCAGACTCGGTTTATTTGTACGCAATGATGAAATGTGCTTTTGAGACTTGTCCCAGACATCATTATCCGAGCTGTTCAGCGCTGGTTATGCAAAACTTTCCAAAGTTTTGTGATGGCTGTGACGTGGAAATGCCTTTTCACGGGACATAAAGCGCAGTAGATTCTTTCTGCTGGTTTGATTCGGCTTGGCCGTTGCTGCCAATGGCTGTGGTGAGAAATGTTATTCAGTGGTAATGTTTGTGGAGGTTGCATGCTGTATAAATTGGATTATACATCTAAGCTCATGCCAGAACCTGAATTTGAACCTGGCACTGATATCAAAGCATTTCCACATTATTCTGTTCTCAAGAGACTCTTTCACCATTTCTTTCTGGAGCTGTTATGGTCTGGATTTGATCAAATCAGTGTGGAAAGGTGGCTTCATGCTACTAAACCACTAAAGCTGCAACATTTTAAATCTGTTTCTTTTCAACAGTGTCTTTCCTCTTTATCAAAATGCTTTTCTGTGATCATTTCTGAATATCTTGGAATTCTAAGCAACATCCTTTGGTTCATTTGCATTCAGTTATTCAGACTCAGAAACCACATTTTTTACAGTACAGTGTGTACTGGGTCTCCTTTTCCCTGTGATCCCCATACAGTTAAAGGATGTGTTTTTAAAGAAACCTTTTTGACTGTAGCCAGGGAGTTGGAAGTGGAAGGATTCCTTGTGGAAGAACTTGTTCAAATTAAAGGGTACCTTCAGTCCTGCATTGTGCGTGACTCATCACAGAGTCTTCACTCTGCTCCCATCTGGCAAACAGTATCACAGCATCAAAACCCGATAGGCCGGACTGTCTGAGAGCTTTTTTTCACAAGCCATCAGACTTCTCAACACACACACACACACACACACACACACACACACACACACTAACACCTGAACTGTATGTGTGTGAACTGAAAAGAAACTTTCCGCTTTGCACTTTACGCATCACTTCCTTTATGAATGCACATGCAGCTTCATGCAAAAGCACATCCATGTTGCATCTGCTCTTGGACACTGTCTCAGAGTTTCTGTATTTTCAAAGATTAATTATATATTTATTTATTTTCAACTGATCTTTTGCACACACAGATTTAGTTTTTTCTCGTCTCTGTCGCCTTTGGCTTACTCACTAGGGGCTGGGACCTGTATTCTGTAAAGCTGCTTTGTGAAAAGCGCTGTATAAATAAAACTGAATTTAATTGAACATCTAAATTCCAGTACTGTTGCTACCCACCTGACTGCTGATGCAACATTTGCACAATTTTTTGGACCTTAAAAATTACCTTCTACCATATCCTTGCAGCAAATTGCACATTTTATATTTTATTTATATTTATAGATTATTTTTATATGTTTACTGAAGGAACTGGAAATGGTCACGTCAACAATTGTTTCTTTTATTTATCATCTAAATTTCTTTGTGCTCATGCTGTCTGGCCACCCAGCCAGTGCTTTCTCACTTCCACTCTGGACAATTTCCTTCACGCCAGGGACCCTTAAACTTCCCCAGACTCTTGGTGTTGGTGGGCAGTGGTGGTTCATAGCGTAGGTAAAGTTCTGTAAAAGAACTGTTTTTTTCAAATGAGATGTGACCATGAAGAATAGTTTAACGTCATAATTAACGTAGGGTTCTTTACCAGTTTAAGGGTTCTTTAAAAGTTCTTCTCACTCACACATCTCATACACAGTGTTCTCGCCAGTTTAGCAAAGCCCAGTCCTACACTGGCTTTGTTAATCATTATTATTTGGGCTGAAGATGTGAGGATCATGAAAAAGGCAGTGATGTAAAAGCAGCCACACACACACACACACACACACACACACACACACACACACACACACACACAGATGGAAAGTCCACTTAGTCAGCTTGTAAGAAAGAGTAGTGCGGAAGTAGAGGAGTGAATTTGCACCCATCCAGCAAGCTTTCTCTCTCACATACACACTGGACTGGCTGGTGGGTTTAATCTTCACAGCCGCTCTGAGTGCAGGTGCACCGCAGGGCACTGGGACTCGCTTTTACTGTAAGTGGATTCCTGGTGTGTGTGTGAGTGTGTGTGTGTTTGGGGAGAGGTCACACTTCATGCTGTAGAGAGGATATAAATGTGATTTAAAGAATGAAGCAGTGAGCATTTTGTTGATTTACCGAGACTCTGCAGAACTCTATTAATCCATGAGACCAATAACACTGCCAGATAACTCTTACTGCCACACACTGCACACACACACATTACAAATAACATCATTACATTTTAGTCAAACGAGCTGCTGTTTAAGATGTGCAGAGTGGCTCTGGTTCACACTGTGACTCCATGCTTTATTTGACCTCTGTCTTTAATGTCTGCAGGGTGCCTCCCACCATCACTCTACGCAAGGCTAGATACCACAGGTGTCTGTAAGCTAAAGGAACAGAACTGGTGATTAGTGGTCTCCTCCAAGCATGTTAGCGACTGTCTCGAAGGAGGAATGTACTCACTTCACCCTCCCAGTGCTGGTGCTGTGGTGTGACTGGGGAAGTACAGGTTAATGGGAGGGATGGATTTATTTTAAGGAAAAGTTTGAAGCAAAGAAAATGCGATTTACTGCATGAAAAATGAAATGTATTCACGGCGCTTGTATTTTTTTTAGTGGGAATATTTTACTCTTCATTTATGTGTTTGTTTACTGACACACATACATGCACACACTTCGCTCTCTCCTGAGGGAAAATATGATTTATTTATTTACAGATTTATTTATTTATATACATGTTAGAAAAAATACACACCGGAGAGTGTACACACACACACACACACAGAGCACGCACACACATAAACACACACACACACACACACACACACACACACACAGAGCACGCACACACACACACACACACACACACACACACAGACAGTCTCTGTATACTTATTTCAAATTATTTTTTGAATATATTTATTAACCTGTTTTTTGGTCTTATGCTTTTAGCCATGAGAGTTCCTTAGGATTGTAGAAGTAAAACAATCTCAGCTATCTCTCTTCTCTCATTCTCTCTCTTTCTCTTCTCTGTCTCTCTCTCCCTCTCCCCCACTCTCTCTCTTTCTCTCTCTCTCTCTTTCTCTCTCTCTCTCTTCTCACCCTCTCTCTCTCTCTCCTCACCCTCTCCCTCTCAGTCTATCTCTCTCTCTCTCTCTTTCTCTTCTCTTTCTCTCTCTTCTCACCCTCTCTCTCTCAGTCTCTTTCTCGTCTCTTTCTCTTTCTTCTCACCCTCTCCCTCTCTCTTTCAGTCTCTTTCTCTTCTCTCTCTCTCTCTCTCTCTC